>VXAA01006778.1:372083-421103 GCA_013399115.1 Anseranas semipalmata | reverse complement strand
GCCGAGGCGATGCGAGGCGGGGCGGGGGGGGACCGCAGCGCCGCTCACCTGCCCACCGGCGCTGTCGGCAGCCGCCGCCATTTTAGAGTCGCGTTCCTAGGCGACAGGGGCGCTCGGAGCGCGGCGGGGACGGGGCGGGCGCGGGCTGCAGCGGGGGCAGCGGCGAGCTTGGAGGGCGGGCCGCCTTCAGCCTCACGGGGCCGCGGCCTGCGGAGGGGGTGCGGTAGGGCTGTGAGGCCTGGGCGTCCCTGCGGGAGGCCTCGGGACCGCAAAGGCTGAGGGAAATGGGGGAGTCCAGCTGTGCCTCTGTGAAATCTCCTGGGTCATATTCTCTTACAATCATGGAAAAGTGTACTTTTTTCTTAACTGCATTCCTATTTTTTTAAGTTCAGATCCTATATGCATGTATGTATGTCACTTATCAGGAAACATTTGTGAGCTTACAACTAATTTACACCGTATGTGTTACCCATTTGCAACTTACAAATCACCTTCGTGTCTGAGAAAATGCATTCCATATCCACTCCAATGCCCACTGCTGCTAAAATGCATTTGATTGAGTTTGATTGTAACGTAACACAAAATGTTTATGATATCCACATGTGCATGCAACTGTTGCCATGTTATTTTTAAAACCATTTTACTACATAGCACAAGCTGAAGAATAGAAAAAGCCTTTTCCAGGGCGTGTGCGTGCACTTATGTGCATGTAGGACAATAGAAAATGTTTGATTGAGCTACAAGAAAAATAAGTCTGAAAACTTGGAGCTTTATTTAGAATTTAATTTACACAGAGTACTCAAGTTAGCAGAAATAGTCATTGTAAATTATGTGCAACTGATATACAAAGAGCAAGAGTTGTGTGTGCAAGTATATGAATAAGCTGTCCCTCATGGAATTAATTATGTGCATGCCTGTGCTTGTTCAGACCACTGAAACTAGATGTAGTGTGTATGATGGAGGAATGGAACTACAGTACAAGTATTATATTGCAAATATCTCATTTTCATAGAAAAATTGTGTGGGTGGCTTCCATTTCAGCTAGTTGGCTTTAAACAAATAGAAACCTCACATAAGAAGGACTAGACATCTTAAAAGTATAAAACTGACAGCAGAAGTGTCTTTAATCAATTATTTTAGCTTCTAAAAATATCTCTAGGGTATTAAAAACATAAAAAGAGGAAATGCACTTGAGAAGAAGAAACTAGTACACAGATCCATATTTTTTATTTTGCGTTGGAATACTGCATTTTTAATCAACAAGATAAAGTTACCGCTTTAGAATTTTGGAAGGTGAGATGGTTATTAAAGAAGAAGTCAGCTTTAATAATCAAATTGTCTTATCAAGTAGTCAGATCTGAATTTGCTTGTCATATCATGTTTATCTAACGTATGAAGAGAAGGGAACCTCTAGAAGGTATTTTGTTGCATTCCAGTACAGAGGTGTGACATACACTGGCTGAGGTTTGTTTTGATTTGTTTTGTTGAGATGCTTCTCTCTGTTAATAACTGATTGCTATTGACTTAGTGTGTATGCCTCAATACATGACACTAAATATGCCTAAACGTCTACAATTGTTTAAAATTAAAGTTAACCTCTTGTTTTTTTGTTGTTGTTGTTTTTGGTTGTTGTTGGTGGTGGTGGTGGTAGTGGTTGTTTGTTTGTTTTCCCTTCTGCAAATTGACTCCTAAAATCCCCACTAAGGTTAAAGGAAGTTGGGCAGAAAACAAATATTTTTGTATTCAAACTGAACTATCAGCATACTTTATGTTGCCTCTGTATTGTCCCTTTCTAAAATACATGATCTATAAGCTATTTAATCTTACTCCTGGATTGCTGTGCATAAATGAATAAATGATCACTTGCTCTTCAGGATATTCAGAGTAATGACTTATTTACTATATACATTTTTTCCCAAAAGTCCTCATTATATTTCTGTGCTAAAAAGACTTTATTTGCTTATACATGGATGCACAGTTGTAACAAGACAATGTGATCTTACCGTATATAATAACAGAATATGAAAACAGGGGCAGCACACATTTTACGTTTTTACTGGCAAAGGTGGTAAGCCAGCCTAGGAGATCTTCCATTTTGTAAACCACCAGAATCACAGGTACCTGCAGGAGTTCATCTGACCCACAGAGTTACACCGTTTATTCCCTGAGGTATTTCAGAGGCATTCTTGGGTATCTGAGTATTCAGCCCCACACAATGGGTAAGGGGGATTCGTCACTGCATCACTTCAGAGACCACATTACAGAAACATATGTTTGCTTTGGATAATAAAGTTCAGGTTAAACCTGGTTTAAAACAAAACCCCTCTCCTTCCACATTACTGAACCCCTGTATATGGGCTTGGAGGCCCCCTAATCCAGTCGCCCACATTATCAGTTGTCTCTTGGGAAAATGTGGTTGGGAGAGTTCTGCCACGATTTATTAACAGTGTTAAATGATAAAGGGTGTTCATCCCAGGAGCTGGGGAGGAAAAGGAGTTCTTCCCAGAGCTGCTCAGCCAGTTTCCAAGCCCACTTCCTTCCTACAAATGCAAACAAGAACAAGAATGACTTGGAAATCTGTCCCTCCTCTTGAGACAGGCTCCCAGGGCTGCTGGGCTGCTGACAGCGCTGCCGATCAGCTGGTAGCCTGGCTCTGGAGTACAGAGGAGGGGGGAGAGGTCTGTACTCAAATTTCAGCCCCAGCTGTGAGAGGGTGCTTCTGACTTCCAGTTGAGACCCTTGACTGGCAGTGTATGCACCAGTGTCATGTAATTTCAGTGGGTTTGGGGATGGTCTTGCTCTAACAAAACAGCCAGACTTAGCCTAATTAGCCTGCAGGAGATGGTCGCAAACTGTCACTTTAATGACAGCTATGGAAGTATTTTGATTGTCTTTCTCAATTTATGGTATTTACTTAGTTAATTCTGCTGGCATCTATAGTATGTCAGGTATTCTCTAAGCAAAGAAAAGACTACATCCTTTCTGGAAGTGACACTTGATAAATTTCTATAGGTTTTCTGTTTCAGTTACCAGTTTCACCAACCACCTTTTTTTTTTGCTTTTCAGTGCAGAAGAAGCACGTTGCTACTGTTCCTTAGGCAAAGAGAGTAGAAACGGTTGTGCTAGTTTGGGGATTTGTCTGGATTTTGACAAAACTAAGTGCTTTATGTTGAAAAACTTTTAAAACAGGATGGCAAAATAATGCATGATGTCTTCTGTGGAAATCCTACTATTTGGGAGTTGAATACACTGAAAAAAGCATGACTTACTTTTTTTTTTGGTCTTATGCTACCTCCCTGGGACACATACAGTCCAGTGAAAATTGTTAATATGAACAGCAAAAAATGAGAGCCTCTTATACCGTTATATCAATGCTCATCCGTATTGTCTCTTCTAGAAATAAAACAGCAGTCTCTCATTCTTATTCACATTGTCGTTATGTATTTATTATCATTTCTGTCTCACATATCCTAAACATTCTTCTTTGGGGTGTGATATGCACAGCCAAGATACAAGTTTTTGTTGAGCTTAAGTGTTACCTAAAATCTAGCCACTTTGCAATTACTGTTTTATGGTGCTAGGTATTACCTGGATTAAGGAAAGAGCCATTATGTCTCTGTTTGAACTTAATCATTCCTCCAGAGACCAAGTTATGCTGCCATTGTCTTTTTTTTCTCTAAATCATTTGTTTTAATATGCTGTAGTCACTAGAATGACCTTGTCATATATTTCAGCTTTAATTCTTCATGAGGTCAGTCTAGCAAGTGACACTCAGACAATTATTAGGTGATGGACTAAGTCATTCAACCGTTCAACCATTTTTTATTTTGCTTTTGACTTCCCAGTGATTTTGATGGTGTGCTGAAAAGTTGAGAGCGCCATGGATCTTTATAATTTAACCTATTGTTCAATAGCTGTGAAAGATGCAAAATGCTAAAAACAATGTCTAATAAATGACATTTTTAATTGCCAGAGTTTTAAATCTTCAAAATTCAGTTTTTCTGTGCCTGCTATATTATTGGAATGATGTTCTGTATTTTTCAGGGTTTATTTTCAATTTCTGTATAATTTCTGAAAATTACAATTGTGAAGGTCTCCATTTCCATACATGTTATACTAGTAAGATTTTTTTAAGCAATGTCCCAAATATTTTAAGGGAATCTACTTTCATTTTCATACAGATAATTTAAATTACTTGCATGTTAGTCTCAGCTTTGTAGTCTTACTGGTCTCTGATTTAATGTTGAGTGTGTTTCATTGCATCTCCTGATGAGGCCTGCATTTTTACAATGTATTTATTTAGTGTAAAAATAAAATATTTAACAACAAAAAATAAAATAGTAAGATTGCACTCACCACTTTTTAAAAGAAATCAATACAATATATGTCATTATACTACAGTGCTTGCACATCTCTTTCCTTTACTATCTTCTACAATTAAATGCTTATTTTCAAAGGTACTGTGCTGCATGGGTTTTTCACAAAAGGCATTTTTAAAAACTGCATCTGCATTTTATAGAATCAGCTAATTTATTTTGGAAGGGATCTATGTAGTTCATCTAGTCCAACTCCCCAGTCAAAGCAAATCCTGTTACAGAATCATTTTCAATCTCATGTTTGTACAGTTCTGCATATTTACAGAACATCCGTCAAAAAACAACAAAATTATCTGCTATTTAGTAACTGGGACAAATTTAAAATTGCCTGTGTTACACCAATGCTACATAGAAACTAGTACAATTAACATGCTTTTTAGGTTGTAAATAAATTTCACTTGGAAAGCTGTGAAGTAAATGCAATATATTGTAGATAAATGCATATTTCCTTTTTTCTTCTTGCTACCGGAAACATTTTATCAGTGATTATCAGGTGCAACCTAGAAGCCTGAGGAAAGATCACTAGGATATCCCACCTGCATTCCAGCTATTGCTCCAGAAGAGTACAGGTCTGCCATAGGTCCAGTAGCTGCAAGCCCCATGCAGATGTTTCAAATACTCCACACTATCTAAGGCACTCAGGCAGTTGTGTGATTTGAATAACTTCTCTTGCTCACCCTATTAATCTTGCTGATAGCACTGACGACATCTCAGTGACCCTAACAAGTTCAGGACAAGAATTGTGGGAGGACATTTATTTTTCAATAAACACTACAAACTTGACCCTATATTTAAAAAGTTCAGACTATTTTCAGTTTGAAACTAGTGATTAATTTGAATGGTTAGAGTAGTGCCTGGGAAACAAGAAATCTGAATTCTTTAGTTTTCTAGTATTATGTGTAATATAAATTGATACGTATTGCACAATGGCAAGCATATGGCAGAATAGTCCCAGTAGACTGCATGGTATGGATGAACTCGCTCATTCAACGCCAGCTTTGATCTGACTTGACATCTGAATACTGCCCTGGAGAATAAAGACCACCACCACAAGCATGACAGTCCTGATAGAGAAGTGTTCGAACAGATCCGCTGGCTCAGTCTTATTTCCCTATCAGCACAGTTTGGATGTATCACTCATTTCAACATACTCGATCTTAACTTTGTTCTCTGACCATTCTGTGTGCTTGGTGCTTCCAAGTCTGATCTACAGGCAGAAGTAAAATTCTTGTCTGCTGCAGCTCTTTCATGGATATGTAAATAACATTATGTCAAACAATCCTATTACTCTAGCCTCAGAAATTTACATTTGAATGCTTCAAAACTTTGTAGGTACAATTCCACAGCGGTTTGTATCTATCCTAAGATTTAAAAACAAATCTCCATTGCTATGATCACATATGCTTTCCAGAGCATGATGGTTAGAATTTTTGGTCCTCTATAATGTATAGGCTTGTAATGCTTGAGACTTCATGGGAAGCTTCACCAATGAGTTTCATTCAACAGAGAAGTAATTATAAAAGTGTTGCTGTTAGTCATGTAAGTAAAACATCTACATTCACTACTTGAAATCATGTTACTTCCTAACGTTGTTGGTATTTGTCATAAAAACATATTATGCATTTTAAAAACTCTTAATATTGCTTCCTAACAAAATTGACCACCTCAGCCTTTTAACTAAAAACTGTTTCTAAAAGGATGATGTCTGCAGAGCTCTCTAGATGTAGAAGTCAATAGTGTTCTTACTGATGTCAGATAGCAGTTTGCCTATTGATTCAGAGAAATCTTTGTCACTGGGCTGGTTTCATAACCTACAGATATTGAAAAATCCCTTAACTTTTCATTTTCAAATAAAATTTTAATCATGATGGCTGCAAAAGTAATTTTCAGATATAAACTTCAGGTATTCTGTCTTTTTATTATGTTGGCAATCAGACTGTTTACATGGTGTAAGACTGTGCCATGCAGAGATGCACAAAAGCAGTTCCAAATGAATTACCTTGGGTATTGCAAGCTCTGTAAGCATTGGTGGCCCCTAAACACCACCTGAGGAACCATGAGGGTTTAGGGAACCTGATCAGAGAGCATAGGCGTTCTCAGTAAAGTAATAATAATAATAAAAAAGTGTAATAACTTAATTGTGCAATTAATGCTGTGGAGATATAACATGAAAAATGCATGTCTTGTAGTGAATTCATATTGTAATATATGAAATACCTACAAATGATACTATGCTTATATGATATGAAATAAAGCTAAAGTCTGAAGAAGAGTTTGACCATATTTGTATAAAAACTTGAAGTATACATTGACTCAGGGACATAGGAGTGCAGTCACAATACCAGAACTCTTAAAATTATTATCTTAATCATATATGAAGTCTTAATTTGTATAAATTATGTTTATTGGCTACCTGGCACACTTCCTTGTGCCTTCTGCCCTGGGAAAAACTCTGACTCATCCATCTCATATTTTGGGATCCTGCAACTTCTGTTTAGTATACCAAAGCTATGCTAACCTAAGCTGTGTAAATGAATAGCTGGTACACTATGTTACTACTCCTATTCTTATTCTCTAATGATTGCCACATACTCAGTACTGTACCTAAGCTAAAGGCACTAAAGAGTAGTTAAAGGTACTAAAAGATTTTGTATCAAATGACATCTCGCCACTGTAGTGGTATATCAGAGGCAATTAATGAATTAATTCTCAGTTGTCTCTTGAATCTGTGTACATGGCAAAAGCCACCATTACAATACTGTCCTGCACAGACAGGACTGAACAGACTTTCTAAATCAAGTGCACTATTTTCCTCTTGCATTCAGATAGTCACGTCCATGAATTTGTTATATTATTCCCTATTAGCAGCAGAATGAAAATAGCACAATTATCTTTCACAACTGTTTCTATTTTTTCTTTCTTGCCTTCATGGTTGACAAAAAGGGAGCAGGTAACGTTGAATGATGAAGGATTCAAGAAGGTGCTTGAAGAGCACCTTCATAAACTGTGACATTTTCACAAAATATATAGCTGTGATTTACTTCAGAGGTTTTTCTACAGCTGGTAGGCATGATGATTTAACCGTAAGAACGGTTTAATAAATTCAGATTAAAGATTTCTTATGATCATGCTCTCGTTTTTCATGTTATTATCTTGTACTGATATGTATGGGCATTGTATGCATTATATGCATTGTATGTAGAGACATAGAGGCATTGTATGTAGAGGCATTGTATGTAGAGGCATTGTGTGTACAGTGATATGTATTGGCATTATGTGGGCCCAAGACTAACACAGATATGTGTTCAAGTTCACAAAACCGTTCTAGGAGAAAAATACTTGAGAATATGTTTGTAAAAGCTGTAGGGAACTCTAACAAGTAACAGCCATTGTAGCAGAGCACAATTTGAATCCAATGTGGATGCTTTGGAACTGTCAAGCACAGAGGAAATTCTCACATTACATGAATTATAAAGAGCTTTTGGGCAACTGCTTGGACTTACAAGCACACTAGTACTTTTAAGAATTTGGCTCTATGCCTGTCAGTCTGAGTTTGTGATTTCTTTTTAAAAATACGTGTACAGCTATGAAATCACATATATGTAGAGCCCACTTCCACTTCTGGGTTTGTTTTTTTTTTTGATAGATGTGTTCTGTAAAGCGTACCAGCAGATCTTAAAAGGAATTGTCATCTCAGAGAGCTCTTCTACCTTCTTACAGTTTGATGTGTAAACACTGTTTTCATCCATAATTCAGCTTTCTCTTCTTCTTCTTGGTAATTGTTCCAACACCATAGTAAGCTAACTTCTGGTGAGTTCTAGGGGGGGTTATTAGCAAAAAGAAGTACATCATGACTGGACAATTTCTAAGTACCAGCTGAAGTATTTGCAATCCATTTACCGTATTTATATTTCCCCAGGCTCCTGCTAGTTTGATTCCTTCTTAGACAAATGTTTCTACTAGCTACAGGTGTTAGAGCTACCTGATTGTTTGCCTTGAGGAAACAGAAGATTTGCTGTTAGTTAAAGGTTATTGATAGAAGGAAGATCTCTCTTTTGTGTGTCTGCTTATTGATGAGAAGGAAAAATTTTCCATTAAAAACTGTATGTCAGATGTGATGAAAAAAATTGTAGTCACGCACACATAAACACACACACAGGATTGGCTTTTGTTATTTTAGCTCATTCAAGATGATAAGAAGATTTTCACCTAGAAAATACTACTCAAATACACGGTTTTGTTAAAGCTAGAACTTTCTGGGGAAGTTCTAGTGATCCGGGAAACTTAGGTCACTTCAGAATGGAAAGGAGAATTGTAAGAGCTGAACTTTTTGAGTTAAAAAATGCTATTTTGAAGAAAACCATTTAACACAGATATTTTAAAGATTTTGTTCAACAAGGGCATATTTCAGAATTCTGAAAGACTTTTGCAAAATGGAGTGGATGTCTTCTGGTTATTTCTTTATTTCTTCACTATCAGTAAGGACCAAACTTTGATCTTGTTTATCATAATTCTGTTTTCCAAGACCTTCAGCATTTTGTCAGACAGTTCAGAATACAGCTGGGGTTTATTTACCTTCTAATTATTGTATCTCAAAATTCTCTTCCCTGGTTACAACAAAAAATCATAGAGTAATTTTAAAGTAGAATGCTGTAAAAACTAGCATTCATTCAGTTTAACTGGGTAAGCTATATATATATAAAAACCCTGATTAAACTAGTCTGCATAATCAAGAAGAAAGGAATGTATCTAGAAGGATACTCAATTTCCCCAATTTTTCATCTAAGCAAAGAATATATAAAATTCATGCCAAACTATCTGTCCCTATATTTACAAAGTTTTGGTTCCCAATATGATGCTCTTTTACTTTTCAGATTTTTGGAAAGTAACAAACATCCATTCTTTGAAAATCCTCTGGTCCTTGTTACTTCCTAGTTCATTCTATATACCAAGGAATTTAGTTTTTACATCCTGTTCCAGGCTCCTCTACTTGAACTGCGGATGTACCCAAGTGTATACCAAGAACCCAGCTTCAACAGACCGTATTCATTCTTTAGCCTCAGTAACTGACATCCCCAAGCGAGTAAGATTAGGATAAAATTAGGGATTTCTAAGAAAATTCTCCATTATTGCAGTTTACCCTTGGTTCTCTAGGTCATATGCAGTTCCAGCAAGTTTTTAAAAATTAATGTTTAGCAAGCTGATTGACTAAGAAAGCAGATTTATACTAGGTGTTTTGGAGGGTAACATTAGACACTTGCTTGTAACTCCAGACATATGAATAGCTTTTAGATCTGGTTCTTGGTTTCAGCTTGAAAGACAGCAAAAAATATACACAGTTTCTGAAATGACACTTTATATATGTAAGTGCCTTGATTACAATATTCTGTAGGGTCAGGAATACAATATTGGGGTAGTTGTCTACAAAATTTCTTGTGTCTGACAGTGCATTGCTCAGAATTTACTGGAGATGGATCTTCATCTGCAAGCTGTTTATATGGTACTATCTTAACCCTCAGAATGCTCTAAAACGTGCTGTTTGAACATTAAGAACCGCCAGAAGATCTTCTGTTTTAAAATGCTAATGCTAGTCACTAGTAGGCAATGCTGAATCTGTAACTCTAGAGTGGATGGGATTGTAGTTAAATACTGTTTTCTCCAAAAAAATATTACTGAAAAAAAAAAATGAAACCACACAAGCAGGAACAAGCTAAACTGCTATTCATTGCAATTGGCTTTCTGGTTTTTCTTTGTTTTTTACTCTGTTACTGTGCAAACCACATAAAGAGCTTTGGCATAGAATGTGAATGCAAAGAATTAAACAGCACATGTGGCACGATTTTCTCTGACCGTCTTCCATGCTGCCCAAAAGAGCCAAAGAAGTCCCAATTAATGTTTTAGAAATAGCTTCAACAAAGGTAGAAAGCAGTTCTGCAGAATTCTTATGGATCTTTAGAAATGACTCGAATATTTGGAGCTGGTACTGGAGGCATCCCCCAGTGAACGTAAGAAATTTCCATGCCATTTTGTATCACAAGAATAGTGGAGGGATGGTGGACAAGAAAGAAGAAAAAATTAAGATGTGGAATCACAGAGATGTAAAGATAAGAAAAATAATTAGAAATAAGTGCCCCTATCTTAACAATCCATTATGAAATGTCACTGTGCGAAAATGAGGGGAAAGCAATGCTGTGCTTCAGTGGCATTCTTCACGCAGGAAAGATTCTCTCCTTTTTACCTAACACGCACAAGCAGAAGACCTTGGGCTAGATTTGAAAGGGAGACATATGAGTTACAAAACTTGGTAATGCTGTGCCTGACTCCTGGAAGCCACTCTTACTTAGCGAAATTCAGAATTTCAAGTGAGTCTGTCGTGCACGAAGCCTTGGACAAGTTAGGTACCTAGGAGGGGATTAAATGAAACCAGTTTGCAGGGCGGAGTGTAATCTAAGCTAGCCAACAGAAAATGCAGTCTGCAGCTGTGACTTCCGTGGGAGTTAGGTGCCCAAACCAGCCCAGCGCCCTTTTGCTCTGCCTGCAAGGAATAAGGGAGAGAACATTCAGAGGTAATTTTGGGGCAGGAGCACTGTACTCAAAGGGACTCCTTCTGTCCCAGACACCGTCCAGCATCAGCACAACATGACAGTCGCATCAGGCTTTTTGTCTGCACTTTCTCCTGAGAGAAAGTCTTCTGTATCCCAAATCCAATGTGTACAGAGGGCTTCAAATCACTCCAGCCAGATTTGCTGCAGGAATTTCAATCCAAGCCTTCCATTAGCACAACATAACTGTCCACTGGATATACTGCAATGGTGAGGCTATTCCACTTAGCATTTTTTTTTTTTTCAGTTTTGTTGACAACAAAACTATTCATTTGAGACTTGTGTGTGGCTGGTGGTGCCTTTGCCTTGGCCTGGGATAGCCTGTTTGCCTTCCACGCAGGTAAAACTTGTTACACTGTTCCCCTACAGAAAGATAAATTATTTTAGGAGAGTAAGTCTCAAAACTGTTCTAGGGTATCTAGATGCCTTACAGCTTTTATTGTAAGTCCAGAAACCAAAATTAATCTCATTACTTTGTTTGAGAAGATACTTTCATCAATAAATCCCAAAGCTTTATACAAAGGAAATTATTTTTATCCCTGTTTTACTCATGGAGAATTCAAAGCACAGAATTCTAAAAGCACAGAATAGCAGTGACAGAAATAAAATTAAGATCTACTGGCTCTCAACTCTATGCCCAAATAACAGAGCTCCCTGCAATTAGAAAGAAAAAAAAAAAAGTTGATTTAAAGATATTTTAATAATGTGCTTTTAGAAACTTTTAAAATAATTAAATGAACTCAGGGAGGTTTGAGAAGAATTTTTTGAAGAAAATTTTCAGTGCCTGAAAGACAGTTTGTTAAAAGTGATCCTACATTCTTGCTTGACTGGGACAGTCACAGAATATATCAACTGTTTCCATGTTCCATCAGAAATTTTTAAATACCTTTTTATTCCAAATTTTGTCTCACTTGTTTTCAGAGAGAGAACATACTCTCCCTCAGCTTGTTGTTTGTCAAAGTGAATCTGGTCATTCTTGAAAGATGTCTCTACGTTTAATACTACATTTTGAGACAAATTGTAAATGGGAACAGTGCTATATTTTCTCAGCCTCAAATACTAAAAAGACATTTTCCTTTATATCCTTTATATCTTATTTTGAGAGGGCAGATAGCCTACTATAAGAAAATAGAAGAAAGTCTTGAAGTTGAATTGAATCCAAGTCCATACTGTAAGAATATATTTTCATATTTATATGACAAAGACACAACTTAGACAAATAAGCAATTTTAATTGAAAAATGCTGACAAGATCCTAACTATTTGGACTGTGCAATCTGTTTCTGATTTTGGACATAAAAGAGTCTTAATTTTATAGAAAAGACATGATGGGCCTATGTATTATTCAAAGTTCTCAATTGTCAATATAAATATTATGATCTTGTTCAACAGTGAGGGGATTGTATTCATTTTGGCAATACTCAAAATGCAATCAACCATAGATTATGACTGCTTTTAGACACCGTGCAATGATGCATAAAACCAATCAATTATCCTTTTTGGCTAGGTTAATCTGGCACTGAGACTGTAAACCTGTTCTATTGTGAATTGTATGCACCTCAAAAATACATACAAACTATTTTCTTGTTTCTGTTTCCTTAATTAATATACAAGACATCCCTAGCCATACTGGGCATGGGAATCTTTATCATCCAAATTTCACATGTCCTACTTCTATGACATTTATCTAGGAATTAAATAAACCCGGTTTATTTATCACTCTTTGGAACCTTGTTGTATATATCTGCTTGTCTCGATCTCATGTGGTACCACACCAAGTTATTAATGAATGTGTGCAGCACAGAACTCACAACTGTACAGATTTGTGCAGCATTTTGAACTCCACATTAAAGTAAAGGACTAAATGTGTTTGTGGTCAGATTCCCTGAAGAACTACTTGAATTATTTTGTCAGTATAGGTCAGTTTGGACCTTTGCCACTGCTGCTGTTTGTAATCCTGATCAGAAAAAGACAACTGTGTCAAAGTCTGCATCCTGTCAATCTGCTCATATGAAACTCAGCAGCATCAAGGAATTTTCCCAGTGCTATGGAGTGGCCTCCCACAGAGGAACAAAGGAGTCAGAGAAAGATATCATATTCTCTGAGCTTCCTACACATCACTCTGCTTCATACGAAATGGTCAAAATCCCTCTCTTCTTAGCTAAATAAGCCAGTTCATTTAATTCTTGATTCCAATCAGCAATCCAGTTCACCATTACATTAAAAATGGCACATGCCATTTTATCACAACAGTAAGTCTTAGAAGTTTTCTCCACATTCCTTAGTATGTGTTGCATTTAGAGGATGCTGCCTTCAATCATACTATTACTGTCTTGACAGTTCAGTCATTGTTATTCACGAGGACCTCTTGATGCTTATCTGCAAGTTGTCCAAACTTGTCAAGAAGATCACATAGCGATGACCTTGAGATCAGAATGAATGAGGCCTTTGTGTTCTGTAAATCAAAACCAGTCAACACAATGCTTGTATTTTTCTCCTGGGAGAAAAGAAGGTAAGCTACCTGTGGCCATAAGCTTCTGCACTTGTAGATAATATTTGTAATTAATGCAGAACTAAAGCCCTAACATACGAAGTGGAAAAAACACGCCTCAAATGAAAGTGAAAAACAAAATTTTCAAAACTAGTGTCCACCATAAGTTGTTAGAGCAGCAGAAATACTGAGTGTCAGAGAAGACAGTGAATATATGTGATTCAAAGTCTTTGAGGAAAACTTTAAAGACATTCCAGAAGAGCCTAACATAATTAAAAGTGCTGTAGATAGATAAATACATTAAAGGAATAACCAAATAACACATTAGAGGAAAGTAAGTAATAAGTAATTTCAATAAGTATTATTGAAACACAGCAAAATATATTAGCTTGCTATTGTAAGAATAAGGTACTCCTCAAAGTTTTAAATTTTAATTTAATGAATAGAATTACATATAAAATAGTAGCTTGAAATTAGTAAGGAGAAAATCAAACTATATTCCTGAGTATAAAGTCTTGTGTACCCTTAGAAATAAGCAACAGGAAAAAGTAGTTCTCTTACCAGAAAGCAAATATCACATTGATAATATGGAAACCTTCAGTATTCTTTTCACCAGTATAATAATTGGATCCCAGAATATGCTGAGAAGCTCACCAAAAAAAAAAAATTTAAAAATGTCTTGGTATTCTGCATAACAACATACACCTCTAAGAGCAACTGAAATGAATGAGGGATAGAGCAGCTACCTTCTGAGGAGAGACTGAAAAGGTTAGGACTCTTCAGCAGTGAAAGGAGAAGGCTGGGGAGAAAAGTGATGAAAACAGTGGTTAAGGTGAAAGCAGAACTTTTGTTCAATGTTTCCTGTAATACGAGAATTTGATAAAAATAATAGGACAGCAGCTTAAAACAGATAAAACAAAGCATTTCTTTAAACACAAGGTAGTGGGCTTCTGGAACTTGCTATCGCTTGAGACTGTAGAGGCAAACTGTGACAGCAGGTTCAAAAAGGGATTAGACAAATAAAAGGACATCGTCATAGGGTAGGGATGGATCTCTCGTGTCCCTAACACAATAATGGTGTGTCGTGGGAAGTGAAAGAGGAATGGACCTCTGAAAATGGTGGGGCTTGTTACTCAGTGTGAATAGATTCTCCTATCGCCACTGCTGAAGGCCAAAAACTGAGCTGGGTAGACCATTGGTCTAACCTAGTCAGGCCTTTCCTACATTCTTAATATGAAACTAAGAGCTCCATTTAAATGCAAGCGCCAATCTGATAGGCATTACTAATCCTAAAAGTGAATGCAAAACTTGAATAGTTAAATCTGTTGTTAAAATAACTTTCTTAATAAATCAGTGTTACTTATCTTGGCCTCATAAATGTCAAAATTGGGTATGTCTAGTAAAAACAATTCCAGTAAATGATGTCCTCTCTTTACAGGAATACTGCTGCTTTCTGAATTTTAAGAATTTGTGCTCACTTTATTTTAAATATACGGCTTGTATATTTTAAGATTCTATATTGTATCATGTAAGGTGAAAGTAACTACATGGTTGTATGCACTTACAAATTTACAGCCAGCCTTAACCTAGAATCTAACATACATGTATTATAGCTCATTAGAAATACAGGTGGTGCCAAGAATATTTCCCATCAATAACACACTGCTTTATTTTTACATTTATGATGTAGAAAAGTCCAGGCTATAAAATTCATGCTTTTGGGGCATAAAAAAAAGGCTGATCGTGTGAGGTTTTGCTGAGGATGAACTTACAAAAGATCAGTAGATTTTTGGCACATCAACTATAATTATACAGAGATGCAATTCTTTCTCTTTCTCTCTCTATTATTTTTACTTTTAGAAAAGACACCCTATCTTTTTATTTGGTTGCTTCATGAGAAATATAAAAGTAGCAGACAAAATACGTTTTTCAAGCAAATGTGTAACATGAGTGTCAGTAATCTTGTCTTCCAAATACTAAAGAAATTCAGTAAAATAACCCTGCTTCTAAGGAAATCTCTCAAAACATTCATCCTATCACACCAAGGAAAAAAAAATTCTAAAATGAATTGTTCTGGACTCTGACTAAAGAGAAAAGGTAAAGAGAAAAGGGTTGATCCAGAACTTTTTACTCAGCTACTAAATTACATACCTTTGAGCCA
Source organism: Anseranas semipalmata (assembly GCA_013399115.1). Lineage (NCBI taxonomy): Eukaryota > Metazoa > Chordata > Aves > Anseriformes > Anseranatidae > Anseranas > Anseranas semipalmata. Next base: position 405,474 of record VXAA01006778.1, on the reverse strand, counting down.
TGTAATGAATTTTCAAGCATACAGAAGCCCACCCCATCTCTGTTTCCATTTTGAAGTTCACTTTGTGATGGACTGGAGTTTCCAGTCAGATTCACAAAGCCCATCTAGGCTCTGCCCTGCAGTTAGGTCCAGGTGAGTCACATGAACTATGTCTACATTCACAAGTAGTATAAGAAAGCTAATAAGAAAAAATCTGTGGCATGGATGAGTTTGAGTTGAGAGCTCAACATCCACAACACACATTTCAGGTAGGTTTACTTAGGGGTATTTCTAACCTGGTCATGTGGATGGAGAGTGTTAGGTGTGCTTTTGGAGCATATCTTCTAGTTTAATCTCATCCAAAAAGAATCTAGTTCCTGTGCTTTGAGACTGCTTTATGAGGTGAATAAAAGCATGGTAAATACCGCAGAAGCACATGCTAAAATGCTAATGCTGAAATGCACCCATGGGCATCATCAACATTCAAAATGAGTTAGAATTCAGTACTTGAAGCACAAAGGTCATTCATGGTCTGCATTATTTTCTAAAGAGTAGCGGTCATGCTGGTGAGGGATTTGCATCTGAATAGTTCTTTAACCTTCCTTTATTATGAGACTGGATAAGGCTAGGGAAACTGCAGGGTATCTGAGCAAATATGAGCCTCATAGAACAAAAGAACTTGTTTGCAAATATAAATATTTGCTTTAACTACATTTATCCACCAGATGGTGTCCCACAACATACCGTTCAGGAACTGCCTGAAAGAATGAGGAATGGTTCTACATCTATTTCACAGTTACCAACACTGAATTTTTGAAACTCATAAATATTTTTCAATACCTGAACGTTTGAGGACAAATTTTAAATTTTATCAAAATGCCATATCTGGAAAAACATGGTAAAAGGTGCTTTTTGTTGCTGCAGTACATTGTGCCCATTTTTTTGTCTTTCAATGAGGCACGGAGGCAGGAAGCTGTCAAGTGTCCCTATTTTGAAAGTGTAGGAAAACTATGTGGTTTAGAGAATATTGGCACTAAACTAATCTATTCAAGCTGTTTTAGGAAAAGGCTGGGCATATATAAATAGAAAATAATCAACAGTCTACTCGATGACAAAATTTTGAAAAAGGGAGACCACCAGAAAGTGGGAAAATAGATCCTTTTTTTCATTAATGACTCAGTAGTCAAAAAATTTTGCCCATACCCATCTGTGTCCCAGACAAACTGAAAGAAATGGCATATCTCCTTCCAGCACAAAAGCCAGCACAAAATAAAGATCTTACGATGGACAATTCTGGTGAATTTTCACTGGTAGTATCCCATTCAATCTGTAGTAACAATAGGGAAAGGAAACGTGACAGACTAAAAAAAAATCTCATTGAAAGACACAAAATGAAAACTATATGTACCCTTAGGTGGCTTAAAATGTCAGCATTTTACTGCTTTTGTTCTTTGAATGCACCTGGACCGTAGCACTTTGCTGGCGTGTGGGGCATCCATGCAATTGCTAAGGCCTTCTGCAGGTTCAAGAGTTTGCCCTGATGGAATACAGAAGGCATGTACCTCTAGGGGATGGAAATTTTGGTCTGTAAACACAGTATTCTCCCAAACATGTAACTTTGCCCTCAGTTCATATCAAATGACAACAGCCTTCATCCCACAGGATCAAGGAACACATATGTTACATGTCCATGAAAGCACCAACTTCCTGATTTACGTATAGCTTTAGACTCATTTTTTTAAAGGCTCCTAAGAATCAAAGACAACATCTGTATTACTTATACATAAACCAGTATATATCAATGAAATCAATGTAATGATTCTGGAATTTCTACTGTAAAATGTTTCTGGAGAGAACGTGTAATTGGATTGTTTGGAGATACAAATGGCCAGCATCCAACGAAAAATCATCAACCAGCCTGAATAGGGCATGTTTCTTGTTATATAATCCTTATTACAAATAACTGTCAAAAAACAGGGGTGAGGGAGGTGGGGTGCTCCCCCCTCCCCCGGAAAGTAATTTTCTAGCAGAATCTATTTGCATGATAAAGGAAAGCTTGTAAAAGGTGGGGGCACATATAACTGTTTTTGTTAAGGAATTATTCACTTTGATACTGCTGAGAATTTGACAGCACAATTCTTAAATTAGATTTCTGTCATGAATACCTTATGTTTTGTACTCTGTGTACAGTAGGCCTCATACCATATTCTTCGAGACAAAAATAACTCCTTTATGTTCAGCTGAGTAGCTTGGTAGCTCTTTGATAGACTGAACAGTGATAAAGGAGAGAGAAATAAAAGAAGACCTAGAGATTACTGAAATCTAGTGTGTCTGTACCTTACAAGGGAAAATACTGGGTGGTATTATAGATGAGAAATCCATTTGGGGCCAAAAAATGAAAGCTCACACCTTCAGAATATAGATGACACATACATGCTTAATGGCAAGGGTGAATGTCCAAATGAGCAGAAGATACGGATTCTGGATCGCTAAAGTCTTTTCAAATTTCAGTGCCTCTCTCTCTGAAACAAATTCTTTACTCAAATACCAGTTATGAACTTCCATACAAAAGTACCTGGACATATTTCATATAATTGTCTAGCAATCTCCTCTGGCCTTCCAATATTTAAAAAATCTATGGGAAATGCAATAAAATTGGATCCATCCTCTGTTTACTCTTCTATTAAAAAAAAAAAAAAAAAAAAAGATTTAAAATTTTAAAACCAATGATGTTTAAAATACTTTTAATGTGTACATAATTTTGCAACATCTGTAGCCTTCAGAATGAATAACTTGCCTATTTTTGTGTGGCTTCCATAGCCTTACTGGGATCTAATGAAAAATAGTGTCTTGCTTTAGTGGCTAGCATTTTCAGACAAATGTAAGGCTGATAGAAACTAAACTGTCCTAGTGAACCAACTTGAGTGGACAGCTGATTTTCTTTAGCTATTTTAAAGATATCAGCCATAATCAGTTTTCCTTTTTTTTATGCTTCTCCTGCAATACAGTCCCAGGAACAAGAAAAGTTTGCATTCTATCCACAGAAAAAAATAAATAGAGTGCTTTCCTTCTGTTTTTCTACATGGTTATTCTTGAAACAAAGAAATGCTGTATAAAAGACTTTACATCCTGTGGCACGGAACAACACACAGCTTGGCCAGTAGACCTTGTGTAGAAAGAAAAATACACAGATTTTCATGAACAATAGATCCCAGGGAAGAACATCAATTGTTGTCATGACCTTCTTTTAAAATTAAAATGGTCCTATTTTAAGAGGATTCTTTCAAAACCTCATACACAAAAAATGGAAAGATTGTAGATTGTAGTTGACTATTAGAGAGAAAAATGGAAAATGTACATTTAAAAATGTTTTATATTGTTTTTATATATAAATTATCTATACCACATGAGTTGTGCTTTATACATAAATGTTCTGTTGATAATTTACTTTAAATATTTGGATATGGATTTGCCCTTTGGCAAGAGTGAGGCAGCGCGGAGAACACAAAACAAGAATCGGTGTAATCTATTTTTTCTGGTGAAATATATTTTTTTATTTGTTAAGACTTCTTTCTCAATGTACTAAATGCAGTTTTGATTTGATTTAATATTTCTAATTCCACATACTATGTCCATTCTTTTTTCAGTCCTAAATAACTGCATTTCAGTGAACGGTGCAGCTACTCTTCAGCATGCTAGATCCTGCCTCACTCATGCACAGTTTCAGTTGAACTCCCTGAGAGCTCTTTCTAAAGAAGTAGACATTTGAGTTCTAACTTGTATCGAGCGTTTTTGGATTTTTCAACATGCTTGATGCCAAAACATAATGCTGTATGACAGTTTTGTAAGCTAACAAAATGAGCATTCACTGTATCCTCCATTTTCTTTCCACTGTAATGGAAAAGCTCATGATCTTAACATAAACATTCACGTAATACTATTACTTGCATTAGTTGCTCGCATGCAGTACTTCTTTTCTTTCTAGATTACTGCTATGTGTAGTATTTTCTACTTTCAGAGGAGCATGGCAGTCTGGCAAACAATTGCTAGTAACATTCGGTCTGTCACCCTTTTGTAGGGAAGTGCTTTTGCTTGTCTGCTGCCTCACTAAGGCTTTGTACCCAACAACTGTCTCATCTGCATGCAACAACATGGAGAGCTGGAACCAATATCCAGATCTATCTGGCAAGGAAAGCCTAATGCTCTAAGCATTAGTTTTAAGACACCTTGACTATAATTATTCCAGTCCCAACCAAATAATTTCAATGCTTTTACCTTCCCAAGTACTTAGTGGACTGGTAAAGTTTACAATCAACTGGGTGATTTGAAAAATCCATGGTCCTGCCCATTTTATCCAGATAAAAAGGTGTAATACTTTCAACAGTGATAGGATTTCAGTACAGTGTTTTCAGCCAAAACTTCCATGGCCCAAGGTATGTGATGTACCTCCATGGCTGGTTGTTGCTCCCCATGCAGTTTAACTACATTTAGGTGATTGTGAATGAATGCAGTCTGCAAAGCCTGTTGGGATTTTTCAGGATGAAAACCACTTTATAAATGTAAAATATTGTATTATTACAGCTGCCTCCAAGAGAGAAGTTGTGTTTAGCAGAACATTCGGAAAGAAAATTTACAGAAATTTATTACAAGCTTAATTTTGCTTCCAAACCACAGTCACTAGAGATTCAAACTATTTATCTTGAATTGTACCTGCCAAATTTTGATGAGATGAAATTCCCCCCTCCCCATTTAAAAGAGGAGGATTGACCACAGTCATACTTCAGACTTTAAAGTAACCTGCATTATTAGGTTTTCTCCACATTCCAACCCATCTGCCTTAGGGTATTAAACCCTACTTTCATCTCTGTGAGGTTCAGTATTTCCAAATCCAAGCCATAAGGCCATGTCTAGACTACAAACTGAAAAGTGGGTTTGAGTGCAGACATGCGCACCCTCAGCCACATGTCCCACAAATTTTCCATCTATACTTTTGTACATAGCCCACTTACAGCTTCATTTTCAACAATCTACACTGTTGCAAGGAAAAGCAACCTCCCAATACTTGCTGATGAACCATTACTATGATTGATTTTGCCTGGGTACAGTCCAGGCAGCTTGCCTGAACAAAAGCCTGGCCCACACAAAACCGCTGAGTATAATCAGTGTTTCTGAGTATAGTAAGTGTTTTTCCACCTCCTGGCACTTATGCTAAAATAATGCCTTGCTATTAGTTTAGGGTTTGTGGTGTGAATTATGGGAGAGTTAAGTCTTGAGAATATTCTGAGATCCACACATGCTTGACAGTACACATGCAAATCCTAGACAAAAAAAAAACACAAAAAAAACATTGTAATGGCCCCAAAGTCACAAGATTAGATTAATGAGATATTTTCAAGTACACCGCCAACTTTTGATGCTGGAGCCCAAACTGATTAGGGTTCAGGATATGGCCTGAACTTTTACCATGCAAAGATTATGTGCGCCACAAAGCTGAAGGCTAGATTTGGAAAGCAAACTCAGTGCTGTTTCTTCTCAGATGTTTTGCTGAAGGTAATAAGGCAAACAATGAGTGACTTCAATCCTCTGCAAAATCCCTAGCCAAAAAGGACTTTAATAACCAAGAGTAATCCTGAAATGTGATTACATTAAGCAGCCTCTATATTTCTGGGATTGTCTTCCTTCCTTTAATCTTTGTGTGTGGGGTAATTAAGATATTTTGAAGTTCTTTCAGGTATTGTAGTTTCACAAAGTGGTGTTTAGTCTTATGTGGTGATGTGGTACTAAGTCACTGCTACATTACCTATTGTATCAAAATAAAGACTGGTTAGTGATACAAAGAGGAATCAAATGGAACTGGAGGATTCCTGGGTCTCCCTTTCAAGGAAGATGCCAGATTTCTTACATTGGCATTACTGCATGTGCCATGAGGTTGAAATCGGAGTCTCGGTGCTGAATGGCCATAGGAAGCAGTGCGTATTGGAGGGGAAGGGGGCTTCTAGGGAATGAGGGACTGCAAGCACTAATGACCCCTAAGCAGACTAACCTTTTTTTTTCAGGAGGAATGAGAAAAAGTCATAGAATAGCATAGCATAGCATAGCATAGCATAGCATAGCATAGCATAGCATAGAATAGAATAGAATAGAATAGAATAGAATAGAATAGAATAGAATAGAACAGAATAGAATAGAATGAATATCCTGAGTTGGAAGGGACCCACAAGGATCATCGAGTCCAACTCCTGGCTCCACACAGGACCACCCAAAAATCAGACCATATGTCTGAGAGCATTGTCCAAATGCTTCTTGAACTCCAACAGGCTCAGTGCCGTGACCACTTCCTGGGGGAGACTGTTCCAGTCCACCCTCAGATGTTTGGAACAGGGAATGGGGAAGGACTGCCACCATATTACAAGCATAAGTGTGCTGACATTAGGAATAAACATTAAGTAATGGAGAAACTGAAAAATATGAACTCTTTGTAGCAAGATTGATAAATCAGATATTTTATAACTGCTATTCTTAAATATGATGAGTTCTTTTTAACATGGAAATGTGAATCTAATAATGCAAATTAAATAAAAACTAATAAAAAGACCGCATTGGTTTCTGCATATAGACTCTTATAGTTCGTATTGGTCTTTTAGATGAAATATCATTTTCCTGTGCTGGTGGTGACATGCCATGGCTTTGTTACATTTTAGACTATGAGATCTCATATGCCACCTACTGGACAGACGTTTTATGTTAATTTAATGCGCACACTGAACACAGATTATAGGCACACTGCCAGCAAGTTTCTTTGTGATTGTTTTACTGCATGGAGGCTCCTTTTAAGACAATTGAAAGATTTCTGTTGACTTCAATAAGGTTTGAATTGGACACTTAGAAAAAGTTAATGCTGTAGCAAAGCATGCATTGTTCTTCCTTCTGACTATTTATAAAAAAAAGATCGATCTTAAAACAGTTTATTGCCAAAAACACCATAATATTCTTGACAGCAAGTGTTTTCTAGAATGTAAAATGAAAAGAAGTATTTGATGGCCATATATACCACTGCCCTTTGTAACATCATATTCATTCATTTTTGTTTATACTTGTTGACTAAATGACTAGTAATAAAATAACCACTTTCCTCACTTCATTTAAGAACAGAGAAAGTCATTAAAGTCTATTGAGTAAATTAGTTCCAGTAGTTCAGTTTTAGTGTTTTTTTTAACAGACCTTATAATGATACTGAGTGTTGACAAAAATTATGTATTGGGCTGCCCAGAACAAGTATCTTATTCTGAGTAAGATACCGTTCTTTTATGTTGTCCATATTATTTTTAGAAGGAGCACAAAATATGTATTCTGTGCAAAATTTGTAACGTGCTACATATGTAAATGCTGTACACTTTAAGAAGGAGGTGTAAAACTGGATAACTGGATGTAGGGCAGAGTGGACTCAACCTGAAAGTTCACATTGGTGTTTGATATATAACAGCATTTACTGACATTCTGTACAACTATAAAACAGGAATTGTGCTAGAACTTCTTGAGTTCATGGAAGTAGAAATATTTTTGGTATTCTTTAAAGGAGGAAAACCCTCACAGATATGGTTCTTTAGTATTGTAAGGAGTTCTACCACAACACCTAATTTACATGTCATAGAAATCACTGAAAGTCTTTTCCACTCATTTTTGACATAAATGGGTGCAAAATTCATTGCCACCTACTAGTTAACAGAATCTCCTAAGAACGCCAATCTTACAAAATTTGTCCCCAGATTGCCTTCTGGACCTGCCTGTCCTACTAGCTTCTTATGTCATTGTGCAAGTTCACAGCCTTGGTAAGTATCTCAAATACTTTTCCTCTCTTGAAATAACTTCCTGTCACAAGCTTAAACTGTGAAAAAAAAAAAAAAAATCTCTGGAAAGATACCCTCTGTTTGTTGCTAAAGATGCTTCTTGTGCAGAGGAGCCAGGTGGGCAGACATGGAAATGCCAGGCAGTTGTCACACCTCTTGCACTCCAATGGCTTGCCAGAGTTTGCTATGGAAAAAAGGGGGAGTCAGTATGGAATACTATATAATAGGTGGATGGAAATGAGCATCTGTGATGCAAAACTCTGAAGAGAAGCTGGAAGGCAGGATTTTATGATGCTGCCCACCCAGCCACCCCAAGAGGTACCAAGTCAAGAATAAAACAAAGATTATGCAAGTCAGAGGCAGACACCAAAACGCCATCTCACAAAGCTGGCTTGCTGCATCCAGCCTTAGGAAGGAAACATGCATCTCCTGGGCTTACAGGAGGCAAATCTGGTACCTACCAAGGAAGAATCACGGCTGGGATTTTCACCTGCAGGATTTTCCATCTACCGCAAAAACTGCTGTGTTGTTCTAATCAGGCAGGCATGAGTATGTGGGATGAGAGCTACATTTTAGATGAAAACTAGCAGAAGGGAGGACACTATTCTGTTTTTCCTCAGAGTGAAAATTTACTGGAAATACTCTTCCTGGAAAACAAATTCAGATGTTGACAGTTATGAAAGCTTCATTTGTACAATGTTTCCATGTGAGGATTTTAGAAAAGCAACCCTGTGAAAAGCTTTGAAGAATTGCAGAAAGGCCAAGTGAACAAACAGAATGTTCTGAAATTTCCTTTCTTGAATAATGTTAATATGTCATTTAAACCAGTTTGTAATTCCAAATAGACTTAAGACTGAAATCCCCAGATAAATCTCCCTCACAACAACCATGCTTTCCATTGGAAAATTAATGTCTTCATTGCCTTAAGATTACAGACGTGAACAGGGACAAGGTTTTGGATAGAAACATACACATACACACACACATGTGATGGAGCCCATTCAGTTTCTTGCCACTGATGTCGTGTGCCACAGTGACAAGAACTGCTGTTATGGTCAGTATGGACAAAACTTCGTCTTTGGAGAAGTAGTCATTTTAAGTTCATCATTGCTGATTATCTCTGCTGACAGCGACCTCATTGTTAAGTTGTTTTGTAACCATATCACTTTAACTGCATTTTAATTCTAAATGCTAATCTGTTGTGATCATATAGATATATAGAGCATTAGCTGAAGACTGAAACCCCACTGCACTTCAGGCTAGAGGATGGTTTTGCTTAAAACTCTGTGATTAAGCAAGTACAGCTAGTATCTGTTTATTACCATAAAGAGAGACTGCTAGGCTTAGATAAGATAAGATAAATAATCCTTTAAAACCTAATGTTATGCTTAAGGCAGGGATTATCTTGCTGCTGTTAAACTGCCATTATATTAAATTCAAAAAGTCAAGATTAATCAAATGAAAAAATCAAAACTGAGCAGTAACATCTGGTAAGATTTTCTTTCTTTCTTTTTTCTTTTTTTTTTTTTCTGAAATTTCTTCTGTAAGGAAGCTCAGAAAGATAGGATTTTTTTTCTGACTTGGATTGAAAAAAAGATTTTGAAATCTTGACACCTACTGCTGCAAAGAATTTCCATTCTTTGTTCTTCCCTTAAGTGTTTTGATACTAAATTTTATCTGCAACCTAGAGACCTGTGGAATGTATTCAATATTCATTCCCATCTCTCAACTTTATGGCAATAGCATTTTTAACGCTCCTAGCCAAACTGAGTGAGCACTTGTTTTTATATATTGTTTATGTTTACATGAGCCAACAGCAACAACAAAATGTTCTTGCTGTAAAAAAGCCTAAAAACTGTTAAGCACTTAGCCCTAAGATTTTGGAAACTTGACTCTTGGTGTGCATTTTGCCACTTCCTTAGCTAGGGCTGTTCTGTAGTCATACTTCGGTTTAGTAAAAATGTGATTTTATTGCTTTAAGACAGATCCTAGAGCATTTCAGTAACCAGATCTTCCTCTGGCAGTGTTCTATTAGCTGTTTCTGTTAGATTTTCTTTTACTTGTGAATTCAAGGCAATTAAAATTGCTGGAAAGGAAATCCAGAATGGGTTGCAGTATCTGCGTAGGCAGGTGGTACTTAGTTCTGTGTCTTAATTTCATTCAACCTGACTCACTCACTCATTGCATGAAGCAATTTGGGACTTAAAGAGAACTAGGTGACTGAAACTAACTTCAGGTAGGAAGGTATCAGTATTGAGAATAAAAAACAATGTGCTGAAATGATACTCCTATAGATCCTCTGAGAGAGGGACACAGTTAAACCCTTAGTCAAACCCACTTTAACTAAGGTTCCCAGTGTTTAAAACTGTTCAGGGTGATAATGTGGAAACATTCTCTGGATTATAGAAGTTCCTACATGTGCATCTAATAGAGATTTTCAATACTGTACAAATGCACTGGAATATTGGGCGGGTTCATTTTAATAGAGTAAGCTGTATGCACTTTGTTCAATTATTTTCTGGTTCGTGCATTATGAGTGAAACCCTGATACCAAATGCATGGTAGGTCTGTGAATTTGTTGTGCAGGATGGGCCATTTCTGTCTTTTGGCAGGGAAAGGATTACACAGTTTTACAATTATTAAAATTCTAATTTGGGGCCAGGTTTTACCCTCAGGTACTTCCTTAATTTCAGTAGGAGTTGTGCATATTTATCTGATTGAAGAATTTGGACATTAACATTCTTGGTGAAGGTAACTTTTTTCTTTAACAAGACTATGCACTAGCCAAATCTAAAATCTGAATATAGCAGGGATAGGTTTCTTACCAGGAGACAAATGTCAGTAACTGTTCTGTTTTGATAAGGTAAAGTGATTTCCTTGTAAGGGAGTGGGAGATGGAGCAGAAGGAAGGAAAGAAGGATCTTCTTCCAGATACCTCGTAGGCTTGTTTTTAAATTACGACTTCGGATCTAACAACAGGTTTGGCAAGTGTTTGCTTAGCAAATCCTGAAACTATGCCAGATTTTCTTAGCTGGTTTGTTGTAGAGTGTGCATTTTTTAAATACACTGTAATCATTTCAGACCACGTAATTAGAAACACAAAGCAGTTTACTGAAACATAGTGATATATTAAGAGTTCAGTTAATTACATGTAAAGAAACAGGACAGACTTCAAAACCCTTACTCAGTTGCTATTTTATTTGCAACTGGGGCATGTTGATGGGACTTTGCCTGCTTAACATTGAGTAGGAGTTTCAGAATTTTAACCTGAGGGTAAAATTTTCAAAAGCATTTAAGTGACTGGCTCACTGAAAATCAATAGGACTTTTACTCCTTAGGGCAACATTTTAGAAAGTATGTAGATACTGAAGTCCAGTTGACTTCCATGTCTATATATATTAAAAAATCCTGCTTTATTGCCTCAAATCTCTTTTAAAAAGAAAAAAAAAAGTGTAATATTTCAATGCCACCTAAGAGTTTCCAAAAATGTTACCCCAAATAAACAAGCTGTTGTTCTCATAGTTTTACACCTGTAAAACCCTGTTTTGTTTTTATTTCTTCTGTATGCAGAAAAACATAAAACATGTTTTGGATGACAGTAATCCACATCGTCTTCAATCTGGTCTTAAAATCTTACTGCAGATGCTCAAGAAGAGGTGGAAATTATAATTAGTGCAGACAGTTCTTCACTCTGCTGTAAATTTTCCTAGAATTTCAAAATAAACTTAAATATTTCCCCTTTTTCAGTCTATATTTAATGTCTTTTTTTTTGATAGAAGTGATGAATTGTTTCCTTTGAAGCCAAAGCCTGACCTAAATTATTCTGTCTACATTATGTATAAGAGAAAGTAGAAAAAAATAAAACTGAAATACAAAATCTTAGGGAGAGGAAAAAGACATAAATCAGAACTAATTAACCATCCTCATTAATGAGAATATATGTTGTGTCTTCTGTTGAATTGCTCAAATGTAATTTACTGAGAAAATTAAAAAGAGCCACTTAATTTATAAAAAAATCAGAATTCAAAAAATCTTTGGCTTGGGAATTTGCGGGTGGGGGTATCTTGGTAACATGTTTTCTCTATGAGTTTTAAAAGTATGCTAACTTGTTGCACAACAGCTTACAAGTTCTCAACAGTTACATTTATTACAATTTTACCTCACTTTCAGACAAGTTCTCTTATCATGCTCCAAATCACATTTTATGCTGCTTTGAAGTACATTACTAATATGCTTATTGCTTAACAGAAAATAGCCTGACAGTCATTTCTGTTTTAAGGTGCAAAGTAATAAATGCTAGTCTCCTTTTTTTGCAGTCATTTATCTGAGCCTGTACTTTGGAAACAAGTCAGGAGTGCAATGCTCTCATGGTCTTCTCCTTGGGACTAACAATAAAAATACAAAAAATGAATTTTACTGCTTTCTTTCCATGCAGCCTTCATTCTAATCCAGGCCCTTTTCCATCATTATTAAAAATGGGCAGGTCCAAATTTTTGAGAAATTGGGAATTCCTTCTTATTTTGTGCGTGTTCGGTGATCACATGGGTTGCAAAGGCAAGGCTCTCTGGCAGCCATTCGTACTTGTCAGTGCATACCCTCTGTGCCCTGTGGCTGTTCTGTGCTGCTAGACAGGTGGGTGTGCTCTGCACAAAACTTTGCCCTTCGGACATCATTACAGTGCCTAAGAAACATGGAGGATGGGATCCTGACAGACTTACAAATGACCATGGAGTCATCTGTGAAGAAGGGAATTCTCTTCTGGGACCTCTACAGAACGTACGTATTGTATGCAATGTATTCTGCACACACTGAGAGAGGTATGTGTTTTTGCATCACAGAAAATTGACAAAAGCAAGATTTAAGGTGGGGATAACTCCGGACACCACTCTCTGTGAAGAGTGATGGATGGCTTTACCACTACATTTAGGTCCATTAGAAGCAAGGCTGTTAAGATACAAGAAGCAGTTAAGCAGAAAAAAAAAAAAAAAAAAAACCCACACAGTTAAAATGCATCCCTTTATCCCTAAACGTTGAAATTAATCTGGTTCACAGGTTTCTTCCCTGAGCTTTCCCACCAGTCACCTTTCAAGGATCTGAATAAACTGGACTGTGCACACAGCAAGCAGCAGAACGGAGCTCTCCTGGATCCCTGGGAGCAGTGAAATCCCGTGCCCTTCGCTCCGAGCATTCGGCCCCTCCCAACACACGTACAGCCCTGTGCCCGGCTGATCTTAAGTGTCATAATGGCAGATAAAGGCAAGAGAATTTATTGCCTAGGACTCAAAGCATATAGGGTTTTATAGATCAGTAAGAACATCCTGAGTTATGCCCAGAGGCAAAAAGGAAGCCAGTACAGACTTCAAAGACCTTGTGTAATATATTCCTTATGGCCAATATTACAGATTAAGCATAGAGCAATGTTCTACACAAGCCCCTGAATCTGACTAGAATAAGGACAGACTATGCATTGTATTAGTCTGCTTTTGAGGCTACAAAGGCATAGGTAACTCACAGCCTTCACCTCTGAGAACTCGTCACAATCAGCTAAATCAAGAGAGCAAAAATCGCTTTAAGTCTGAGCAGAGCAGTGAGAAACACCTTTTGATTGTGAGGTTTGCTCAGGAAGAATAACAACACCTGGCTGACCAGCACCCCTTTCCCTCAGGTGGCTCCTGATCTCTCACTCAGACAAAGTGAAAGACTGAAATTCTAGGTTTGGCAACGGAAAGTATGAAGTCAATTAACTGATAAACTCCTCAGAAGCCTGCTTACCTCTGACAGTACTGCTAGAGGTACTGAATCATGAGATTGTAGTACAATATTTGTAGAAAGGAAAATACAGAAGAAATTGAAATAATGTCTACAACCAACTAGTGCAGAGAAAAACAAGGTAATCTATATCTTTCTTAGGACAAATTCAGGAGCAAATTTTTCTTTTACAAAGGCTCTAAGAGGCTTGTCTTGGGGTCTTCCTTCTCTAAGTGATAAGACCAAGAGAAGCATGTGACAAACTTAGTGGTTTCCTACAGCCCAAATTTGAAAGGAAGAATTTTAGCTTTCATTGGAAGCTGAAAATGTTGAGGCTAGCAAGCTCCTTACAGACTCAGTCCTACAGGCAATCCAAGTTCCCATACATTTTTCTTGCGAGAAGATTATGTGCCTTATTTCAAAGGAAACATCTCTCAGGGAAACCTCTGACTTTCCCAAGTCTTGTGTAATGTGGGAAAATCTTTCTAACTAGGAAGAGGTCCCCTGACTGGTATCTACAGGTACTGTGGAAAATTGGAAAATGGATTCCAGGTTTTTAATTATATTGGGTCAGTTCAGCATGGAAACTATCCTACAGGGAAGGTGAGATGTGTGAAGCTCCGTGAATATGGGAAAAAATGAAGTAGGACTTGAATGTAGGCAAAGTAGACCTTTGGTTAGCTGCTGCTGGAGAAAAATAATGGTCAAATATTCATGGTTCTGTAACGTACATATCTTCTTTGACAATTTGCTTAAGGAAACTTTCACTTTCTACTTTATTTTAAAGGGAAGGTAAAATGTACACCTTGACTTCTGTGGTTAAACAAGGTGTTCCATGAGAGTGGAACTTGGAGCTTAGTCAGGGGTGAGCGCTGATCCCACTCCTCCACGCACTACCCTGCTGAAAGATCTCGCTCTGCCTTGCAACATTCTTGTTATTCCAGAACTGGGTTGGGCTACTCATAATAGATGCAGGCAATCAGCTCACTTCCCCACACACGGCTCCGCCAGTAAAACTCACTTCACCTTGCGACACTCCTGTTTTTCCTGTGTCTTTTGAGCAAAGGCTATCAGTTTGGTACTGACTGGGTCTGTCCTTACTCCAGCTGCAATCCACAGTAACCTTCTTAGTGGTGCAAGAGGAAAGTGGTGCTGATACAGACAAACGCCTGCTAGTGAATAGGACGAAACAAAGTTGTCTTCTCTCAGTTTCTGGGGTTTTGACCCTGTCAGTAGAGGTAACAGATCTGTGTTGCAGTTCTGCTTCCATTACAGCAAATAAAATCCATAGATATCAACTCAGTTACAAAGACTGAAAGTGAGATTAGAGGCTAATCTTTACATGATGCTGCCTCCTGCGGGGTTGTGCCTTTTCCCGAGAAAAAAAGTTCCTTTGAATTGGAACACTGTAGCTTTCAGTGTTGAACACAGTTGTTTTATTTATAATGAAAATCTACAGAGCATTCACTGCTGATGCAAACAACCATTGGCCTACTGACAGCATCTCAATTTACACCAGTGTTTGGATCTGGGCCATGCAATTTTATGGAAAATCAAGTAAGTGTGTGACACAGTAAAATAACATGTCAAAATAAGGACTATTCTTTCCTCTTTGTTTTCTTTATTACAAGAAATAATACATTTAAAGTACAAAAATGCTCTAGGCAATGTAGGAAACTAAAAATGACTAGTTTGGTGAATGAGCATAGTGAGAGGCTATGAATATGGATATGTTTGTACTAAGCAGCCTAGAGGAGATGCTTTTTATGTGCGGTGATACAGAAATACATACTTGTAACTGTGCACACCAGGGAGAGAATATTCCCCTCCAACAAGTAGTTTCTCTAGCAGTGCTCCATGTTGATCAAAGCTGCATAATTTAGAACATCTAGAGGCAACTTTAAATTATTCACAATATTTTTTAAAGTGATCTCGGTGTATAGCAGGCAGCTTTTGTGTTCCTAGCAGTTTCCTGTGAGTTCCGCAGACTTTTGCATCCTTACAGAACTGGCGAGTTTTCTGAAAGGCGCGCACTGGGAGAGAGGGGAAGTGGCTTTGCCTGAGAGCAGCCGAAGAGACTCCTTCTGACACTGCGCGTCGGTCACATCGCCCAAAGAGCCAGGCATGGGTGGCGACGGGGAGACAGGGAGCGGCGGGCAGAGCCGGCAGCCTGCGGGTCCCCGCCGGGCGCTGCCGTGCGGTTCGCGAGTTGCGCGATGCCCTCCAAGCCCCGAGGAGGAACCCTGCAGTCAGAGCATCGGACTCCTCCTTCGCTGCGCTCTTCTCTCCCATTGGTAAAAGGTCCTCGCAGGCTCACGCGGGGATCCCACCCCTTTTGTGGGTTTTCATTCTGAAGCTCTCCACAACTTTACACCTGAATGAATGCCAAGCCTCTCTGAATATATAAGGGAAACCTTCGAGAGCAATTCCAGAGTTACCGAGAAGCAGCAGAAGAAAAACGTTTCGCCCAGCTCTGCCAGACGGAGGCTGAACCAGGCATGCTTCTCCCTGCCATGCACTTCTACGGCTTTCTCCTCGCTTGCATCTTCACGAAAAGCTACTCGGCTTTCAAGAACGATGCCACAGAGATACTTTATTCGCACGTCGTTAAACCCGCTCCGGCGAGCCCGAGCAGCAACAGCACGTTGAATCAAGCCAGGAACGGAGGCAGGCACTACGCCGGCACGGGATCCGACCGGAGCAGTGAGTATCCCGCCGGCGGCCCCTCCACCGCGCCCGCAGCCCTCCGACGGCGGCGGCGGCGCCTCCCGGCCCGGCCCCGGCAGCGGGNCGGGCCGGGCGGGTGACCCGGCAGGGAGGGAGGGTGAAGGCGGAGGGGCGAGAGGCGCTACCAAAGCGCTCGCCGTCCTAACTCGGCCTCCCACCGCCGGCAGGTGAGGTGTCCGGGCTGCTTTTCAAGTGCAATAAAAAGCTCTGAATTTTGTTCCCGCTCTTTAGTTTTACTTCCTGCTGTAGCGCTTACCTGCTTAACACCTCCAGCAAAAGTAAACAAATCAGCTCATAATTTACCTATGATCTCTGCTCTAACTTGCCTTTTTGTATCTGGTCTTTTCCTGATGAGTTTTACGTGTATATGTCAGATACACGGCGATCTGGAAACCTCCCGCTGGTTTTATCTGTTCCCTTCCCTGGCCGCCTCCCTGAAATGAAAGAAATCCGAACAGACAAACACCCCCCCCACGCCAACCCACCCACAACGATTCGATAAAAATAGCGTCATCCCTGGAAAGTGAAGGCAGAAAGTGACACCGATACCTTTCAGCTAAGCCAGGTGTGTCAGCTTCTATGAATGCGGAGGGTTTAAGTGCACAGGAAACATCTCATCATTATGAGATTACTGGGGCAGCCCAGTAGGTATTCATTGTCAATGAGCTGTCACTAGAGAAAAGCTGAGCCAGGAAAGACATAAAAACAGAAGGAGAGACAAACTCAGAGCTGTGACCAGCT
The DNA here is from genome assembly GCA_013399115.1 of Anseranas semipalmata. NCBI lineage: Eukaryota > Metazoa > Chordata > Aves > Anseriformes > Anseranatidae > Anseranas > Anseranas semipalmata. The sequence goes on along the minus strand of VXAA01006778.1, from coordinate 388,432 downwards.
GCTTCCAGGTACATTCCTGAGCGCAGCTGCAGGAAGGCACACTTGAATTTCTTCTGCAGGTCAGCAGCCCCCAGATCACCCTGCGGATTCGCAGTCCCCCCTTGTCTGCCCATCCTGAGGCACAGGGTGAAGTGACCTTAACTCGGTGTCCCTGCTCAGAACTTGCTTCCAAAAATCCAAGCAGAAACAGAAGCAGCCTGTAGCTGTGATATGTAGATGTACCTTCAAAGCCTTTCATGATTCACTCTGAAATGTTTCTAGTAATTACTTATATTTTAAAGGCGTTAGTTAATTGCATTGTGTGTAGAATCTGCGTCGTAATTGTCCTTCAGAAAGAGGGAGAGCACAGCCAGTAAAGATTGCTTATTAAAATTAAGCGCACTGTGGGCGTTTATTTCAAAGTGTAATTACTGAAATAAACAGTTGTGTTTATTGCAGGGTGCAGAGCTGCACATACAGGCGGGTACAAACATGCCTGTATTCGAAGCTCTGCATTTTGATTCTGTGGCAGTTGCCCGAGAGAATTTGCAGGATCCTCTATGTTACGCGTAGTATAAAGATTGCTACAAACAGAGGGATGGTGCTGCTCTGAAGGCAAAACGGCCGCTCCGAAATCGCTACTGCTAGTCATCACACTGTATGCAGAACACCATTCCCTAGAAACTTCAGCTGTTATCGCTTCTACAATATCTGTGTTCAGAGCAGCAGTGCTCATGGGAGACTCAGCCTGCTGTAACCGCGGAATGACAAGAAACACACTATTTTAAATTCATTTAAAAGCATATAAACAGTTTCCAAAGCACTGTTTTCCCCTTTGCTAATGATCCAACATAATTTTTGTAAACATCACAGAGCAAGTTCCCTAGACTGAGAACAAGCAGGAAGCATTTCTTCCCTTGGGGCATTTTTTCTTTTCTGAAAGGTATGTCCCTGAGAAGAAGGATAGAGAATAAAATTGCCTCTTCTACCGCAACTGCTGAAGTGCATATCATTACCATTTCTTTATGCCATACCCAGAGATACCATCAGCGCTTGAGGCCCTTGTGTTGGGGGACACAACACTAAAAAGATGTCCTGTAAAGATTACAGCCTACTTTAACTTCTGCGAAACATAGCTTGTTAATGTGAAAATGACTGGTTAAGGAAATCTTGGCGTTCCGAATCTCAGTGTTTCTTATTCTGTGCATTCTGCAGATCGTGTTCAAGTTGGCTGTCGGGAACTGAGATCCACCAAGTACATTTCAGATGGCCAGTGCACCAGCATCAATCCACTGAAGGAGCTGGTGTGTGCTGGTGAGTGCCTCCCTTTGCCACTGCTCCCCAACTGGATTGGAGGAGGTTATGGAACCAAGTACTGGAGCAGGCGGAGCTCGCAGGAGTGGAGATGTGTCAATGACAAAACTCGCACCCAGAGGATCCAGCTTCAGTGCCAGGATGGAAGTATAAGAACCTACAAAATAACTGTGGTCACGGCCTGCAAGTGCAAGCGATACACCAGGCAGCACAATGAGTCCAGCCACAACTTTGAGGGAACTTCTCAAGCAAAGCCTATCCAGCATCACAAAGAGAGAAAAAGAGCCAGTAAATCCAGCAAACATAGTACAAGTTAGAAGTCAGACATTGTCTCCTCTCTCACCTCCTGCTCCTCCTGCCAAAATTGAACTCACCTGTAACAATTTGCTTTACAGTTCTGACTGCTTAGAGACAAGTCTGCCATTGCTGTGCTCTCAGTTGACACTACTCGCTTACTGCTTTGACCAACTTCAAAAGGGCATTCTCAGCATATGGACCTTTGGGTGATTTTCCAAATGCTCAAGATGGGGAATAACACAAGCCTTCCAAACCCACACTTTAAACTTTTACATTTTCTCCAGCCATGGAGGCAAAGAAAAGTTGCCATGAATATTCACTGAAGTCTATTTTGTAAAAAGATGCTTTGTTGTGTGTTTTCATGAGAACAGTTAATTATCATGTCTACTGCCTTCTCTATCATGTTTTATGAACTTCTGACAACAGCTTAAAATACAACACCTACTATCTGCTTTCAGACTCATTCTAAAAAAAATGCCTTGCATGCCGACCTTTCTCGTATCTCAGTATACCAAAAATTAAAGTATGCATGGCAGCAATCAAAACGTAAAGCTGAACAAACTATTTATTTGTTGTTGTAATTATTTAATGAGCTTTTATGTGTGTTATTTCCCTCCAAAATGTTCTTATGTTTATAGCTTTTCTCATGTATCAAAGTATTTTCCTATGATTTGTGGCTGAATTAGAACATACATTTTGTAGATAATGTAAAATAGATGTTTTAGCATTCTTGGTATATATATTTTCATTCTGAACATTCATAGACTTAGATGTTATTTTGAAGTAGCAAGTTAACATTTTTTTTCATTCTCCACTGTATTACTTTTGTTTAAAAGTGTGCAATCAAAAGACAGATATGACTTCCTTTCAAATTCATTGGTTTCTTTTTTTATTTTTTATTTTTTTTGTACAAAAATAAACACTGCTAAGAAACTGTATTGTCTGGCTCTATATATGAAAATATACAGATTTTAGTCAGTCACAATATTTAGCCTTAAAAAGTGGGAGAACATCTGCTCAAAGAAAATCTATCTAGGAGATTTAACATAAAAATAATATTTCTGTAGATTCTTTTTGGATGTAAAAATCTTACATGACTGCACAGATGGTGCTTATTAACAGTCCAAGCTAGGTTCATATTTAACAATTCTCAGGTTGTACGTTGCAGAAGAACTGTGTATTTGGGAAGTTTTACAAGCTAGTAAAACACCACATTTTTTTTTTTTTTTTTTACACTAAAGATGATGATCAAGTCAAAGACAAATGGTAAGAATAACAGTCAGCTTAATCTTTCCCATACAGCCAATACAGTCTTGCACATTATCCACAGATTATTACAGGACATATCAGGAAATATATAGTACACAATCTACTTTTCAACACATAGCCCATGAATCATCTGTTCTTAATCTTTCAAACTATCTTGAGGTAATATGGGCAAGACTTCATCACGGGACACTGCTGTTCATAAATGATTAACTTTTATACCCTGTTCGCACCCAAAGATAAGACAAGAACAGAGAGTAATGAAAAGTCTTGCCTAATAAAGTGTCACATGAGCGCTCTTTAACCTTCTCATTGTTTTTTCATTTGATCTTGCATTTTAATTTCAAAAGATTTGTCATGAAGTTCTCAGCTCAGATCTTCCTTGGTTGTTAATAGAAACTGAAAATCATTGCTACTGCTTGACTTATTGGATCCTGACTTTTATCGACAAAATTTAATGATTTTTTTTCTCAAAGCTACTCTAAAGAAGTCTCTTAAAAATCTGTTACATGTGTGAAGATATATATATATATATCATTTTAAAGGTATATACAGGGTGGTACAGCATCAATGACCTAGTTGCTTCAAGTTAAGAATGATGAGATCAAAGACCATTTATACAAAAAATCTCTGATCTTAAAGGATCCTTCTTTTAAGCCTAAAAAGATAGATGATGAATAAAAGAACTAGCAGGGAGAGAGGTGATGTGACATTGCAAATCAAACCAGGGGATTTACAGAGATCATAGTTTTTGATTTTAACAGACATTACAGTCTCACTTAATCCCTTTTATGAGGGAAGGACTATTCCCAAATGCCAAAAATATATCAATTTTTAAATTCTCTGGCTAATTCTTCAAGATGATAAAGCTAAAAAGACTGCGATAATAGACCAGAATTTTACCAAATTCTTTTAAAAGCCAATAGTCACTACATCAGTAAGGTTGCCCTGTCTGTTCTGTGTTTCACTGCTAGAAGTAAGAATAGCGAAAACAGACGCACATCTTGGTTATGATCCTTCTACAGTCAGTGAAGTTTGACAAATGCATATTTAATAAGAGATTGCATTTAGCAATAGAGATAGTAACTCTTTCCTAGTTTGTCATGGCAGACAGAAACACCTGAAGGGGAATAAATTGACCCACTACCATTAAGATGACTTCATGGAAATTCACTGAAGATGCAATAGAAAGACCATAGGGCCCATCTCAAGCCTGGCATATTTGAATTAACAAGTGAAGCCAATAGAAGCCTCATCCAGTAGCAGTGACTTAACTTTGAAGTGCCACCTGAGGTAGCTATGGTCTCTTCTTTGGGCAGGACTTCGGCCTTTTGTGTGGGAGATTGGCAGTAAAGCAGTATTAGAAAGAGGTTCATCTAGATGAATTTTCTTAAGGTATCTTGTCACTTATCTCCTAGCTCTGAATGTTTCAAGCTGGCCTACACAATGTGCCTTCTATTTCATCCTGTTACATGCAGACTCACAGGGGTCTATCCAAGGATCCAGACAAAAGGCATTATACAAGTACACCCAACTAATTTTTTCTATATGGAGAGTCCCCACATGTAAAGTTGTTGTGGGTAGGATATGGGCTATTGATCTTGTATCTGCAGTGGAGAATCTTGCCAAAGCTTCTCAAAGGTTCAATGAAAAAAAAATAGTACCATTTAAACTGAAATAATTTAACATATGATACATCTTCTTATGCTTGTTTCAGAGTTAAAAAGGAAAGACATATATGCTAGAATTTTCTTAGTTTTCACCTAAAATATTAAGCCAAATAGCTGCAATAAGCATGTAAATGTTTTGAAAAAGTACAACGTAGAGGCAGATCAGATAAGTAGTTTGTACAGAGATTAGATCACTAAATAGTCTAGATCTATTACCATAAGAGTATAGAGACTTTCTCAATAATATCCTATCTTATAAGCAGAGCACTAAGTCCAGGGGTTCTTAGAAAAGCATTTCTTTATAGTCATTGTAACTTTATCCTGCAATGTAGATTGAGCTCAATCATCTTATTGCCTCATTTTCAACAAAGAAATAAATACCTGTGTCACCCTTCTTGGTAGATGGACCAATCAGTCTCAAAACAAAGGAAGACAATCTCCACTTGCACAAAATGTCATTTTTCTGCAATGCAAGATTTGAGAAAAGAAGCAGATTTTGCTTTTTTATATATTTGAAGTCAAACATCTTAAAAAGAACCTAATAATTGTATAAATTGTCATACTTGCTTTAGAAAACTAAAAGTGAATAAATTAATAATAATCTGTTAATCTGCTATCATTATTTCATTACATTCCAGTTGATGAGAACTGCCCCCAGCTAAGGGGTAAATTGTTTCATAATGAATGGAAATCAATTTTCCTTAGACATCGCTAGATACAAACTTGGCCAGTGCTGTTTTGATAGCATGGTAGCATTCAGAGGCACACTGCACCGAGGCAGTGGTAGATAGCATGTGTCATTAAGGCATTATCAGTTGCGGAAGTCGAAAGGGCCTGACGCTGGCAGTCTAGACTAGAAAGGCCCTTTGAGAAGTTTTTATTCAGTTCTTTAGTAACAGGAACAAATCTGTTGCTCTCTCCTTTCCAGCAGCCTTGGAATCAAAAATGCCCAGTCCAAGTTCAGTCGTTTGGAAATAAAGCAGACATTTGAATAACACCCTTCAAAACACCTAACAGATTTCTGCCAGTAAATCACTGTAGTCCTCCTAACCTTGACCTTTATATCCTTCCTGGAGAACTATAGCATTAATCAAGAAAGGACTGTTCAACACATTCCACTGTGGGAGTCTTGTTGCTGCAGTATTAACCTGGAGGTGTTCAGTGGAAAATTAGAAGGAATCCTTAGTGTTGGAAGGTATCCTATTCTCATGATGCATTTCCTTTCCCTCAGGCCAGGCAAGGGGCTTTGATTTTAATTTCATTGACATACATATAAACATAGCTCCAGGCTAAAACTGAAATTTCTCTAGAGATTTATGAGTTAAGCAGACATTCTGTCACTGGATTTGTTAATTTTGCCTGAACGCCTCCCCCCCCAACAGAAAGCCTGTCCACGCATCTTTCTGAAAGAAATCCAGACTTTCAGCTCACTCGTAAGGAGTTATGTGGACTGATACACTAGAAAAAATGTGATTTACAACTAATATTGCCTACCACCGAGTTAATATTCAAACATTCGCCTTCCCCAGTACTTCCATGACAAGTAAATAGTCTTCATTGTTAGTACTGGTCAAACTAGATGCCATGAAAATAACTAGTCTCTACTAATTGGTGAAAAAAATATCTACAAACATTGGATTGTAACTCCATTTCAGCGGGTTGTTTTTTTTCTTAACTGTTTGGTTTGACAATATATTATAGTGAATGAGGTAATGCTATATTACTCAGGTGGACTTCAGGCCATCTTGATGCCTCTATACAACAACAAAGAAATACAGAGGACCTCTTAATATAAATGGAAATCAGGACCATTGACTTTACTATGGCTGTTTGTGGAATACATTACTTCATGAACATAAAGGAAAACAAAAAATTTCAGATGCCTGGAAAAGAGGCCTAAATCAGAACATACTGTAAAAATAACATAGTTTTGTTTACTAAACCTCAAAGACAACACCTGTTTATTGAAAAGTGATATTTGTTACCATCTACTTAATATTAAATAAAAAATAATAAATCATCTAAAAATGTTTAGTTGAATGCTTTGTCTATTTCATGTCCCCTGCTCTATTTTAGTGGTTGTACAATAATGTATTATTGCCTCATTGTTTACATCCTTAGCTGTTTTGAACTGTATTTGTCACAGCACACTCGCTTTTTGATATTGAAATATTTTAAATCTCTTTCTGGAATGACTGGATGCATTATTTTTTAATTTTGACTACTTGGAGGAAAAGTCATGCTCTGACTTGACCTAGGAGTTCCAGATTTGATTTGTTTTGTTAGCCTTGGTGAGAAGTTACTTAGTAAGGAAATTGCAAAGAAACATTGTAAAAGCATAAACCAGCCTGTGAAATCTGATGCTTTGGTGGGCTAAAGAAGAGCTAATCTGGCACATTCATTAAAGTTCTTTTATATAAAACAGTGAAGAGTTGAGAGAGAGGGCCTAAGGAGAAATGGAAGTACTCATCTAGCCCTACCACATGAACGGGCACTGAGAAATGGTGGGACTATGGAGAGCTTTAACACAGATTCTGTAGCACAAAGACTTTGTTTTAATTGCAGCTGAAGCAAGTTTAAACATCTGTTGCTTGTTAGATAATTATTTTATTTATTTACTTATTTATTTATTCATTTATTTTTGGGATGGGTTGAAGAAAGCTCTTGTAGATTCCCTATGGCCATTAAGCTGGGATGAAGAACAGAGGTCTGACTGTTTCTAAAATGTAAAGCTGCAAAAATTTTGGTTTTAGCAAGCATCACTCACTTTTTTTTTTTTTCTCCACTGAAAAAGCCTGCCGAGACCTTTGCTTTTGTACATCTTTATTGCAGTTTTTAGGATGGTAGCCAGAGCAGCTTATAGCAGCGTGGAACAGGTTGTATCACTGCACTGCATCTTTTGTTTTCAGTTATTGAACTGTCTGAATCTGGGTGTGTTTAGAAGAGGGGAAAGGAGAGAAAATGGTTCAAAAATGGAACAAAATTATATGGAGGACAACATGTGCTGCATGTCCTTCATTTTTTTCTGATCATCACAACTTTTCAGGAGACTATAAAAGACTTTTTCTGTCTGCAGATTGCAAAGCTCAACGTTAGCCAATGCACATGCCACCCTTGGGATATAATAGACTGCCAAGTCTAAATTCCCATGGTAGATAACAATTCCTGACTGTCTCTGTGTCTTCTCCTACCATGCAAAGGGAAGAATGCACAGCACTGTGTATCTGTACCACCCACAGATTCCATACAGAGCCAGGGCAAGTCAGGGAGACTTCAGAACCTGCCATCTTCACAGAAACTCACATTTCACTGCATTGGTCACACCTTCTGGTGTGTGACTACAGCCTCCCCTTTCTGAAGGAACAACACTGCCTAAGCTTATAAGGTTTGCATACTTACTTTCTTTCTACTTCTTAGGAAGCTGCCCGTCTGCCACACAACTGAACTCCTTGCTGAGGAATTTTGCTCAAAATCCTGTTTACAACCTAAATAAAATCTATCAGTAGAAGCATTCCTTCTCAGTGTTACCATGATACAATTACGGTAATCTGATTTTGTGAATAAGACTATTAAGAATAAAGGTAGTGAGTTATCCCTAAAACCTTTTAGGTGTTCTCAAACTATTGTCCCCTTACTTTCTTTTGAGCTTTTTGTAATCAGTTATGAATCTTGAAACTTCTGCAAGAGGAAAATGTTTGCAACATCCTTTAACAAAAATACAGTAAATATTAATATGGATTTCCATTTTTTATTTCCTTAATTAAATACTTTTCTGCATACTATTATATAGAAGTCTTCATTAGACAGACCATTCCAGGCGCTGTCTGAATCTTAACTTAAGAAGGTAGTACATTGTGGTACTCTGCTCAAACACTGCAGCCCCTTACAAATCTTCCTGCTTCTGCCCTCCGTTTTAAAATTTCTGGCTATAGTAAAAATCTAAGTTCTCTTCCCCATGGAGTCTCAATGACCAAACTTCTCCTTCCAGTAATTAGGTTACCTCTTCCACAGTTCCATTCTGATAAAAGAAAAAAAAAAAAAGGATGCATTAGGACCCCCTTTTCTATCTCTTTCTATGAGAGCTGGGACTATTCAGCCCAGAAAAGAGAAGGCTTGGTGGCCATTCTATTAATGTATATGTATACCTGAAGGCAGAGTGCAAAGAAAACGGAGCCAGGCTCTTTTCAGTGGTGCCCAGTGACAGGACAAGAGGCAATGGGCACAAACTGAAACACAAGTTCCCTCTGAATATCAGGAAACACTTCTTTATTGTGAGATTGACCGAGTGTCCTGGTTTTGGCTGGAATAATTTTCGTCATAGTAGCTGGTACGGTGCTGTGTTTTGGATTTAGGATGAAAATAATGTTGATAACACACCCATGCTTTAGTTGTTGCTGAGCAGTGCTTACAGCGAGTCAAGGACTTTTCTGCTTTTCATGCTGCCCTGCCAGCAAGTAAGTAGGGGGTGAGCAAGATGCTCGGAGGGGACACCACCAGGACAGCTGACCCAAACTGACCAAAGAGATATCCCATCCCACGTGGTGTCACACTGAACAATAAAACTGGGGGAGTCGGCTGGGGGAGCTGTTGCTGCTCTGGGACTGCCTGAGCCGTGCTCATCTAGCTGGTGGTGAGCAACTGTGTTTTGCATCACTTGCTTTTATTTTTCCTTTTCTTTGTTTTATTTTTTTTTCCCATTTTCTTTCTTATTAAACTGTCTTTATCTCAACCCATGCATTCTTGCACTTTTATGTTTTTCAATCACTTTCCCATCTCACTGGGGGGGAGTGAGTGAGTGGCTGCGTGGTACATAGCTGCCTGCTGGCTTAAACCACAGCACCGACCACTAGCACAAGTTGCCCAGAGAGGTTGTGGGGTTTCCCTCTTTGGGATATTCACAAGCCATCTGGACATGGTCCTAGGCAGCCTGCTCTGAGTGGCCCTGCTTGAGCAGGGGGTTGGACAAGATGACCCCAAGAGAACCCTTTCAACCTCAATCATTCTGTGATTCTGTGGTTACTTAGTCCATTTTTCTTAAGTGTTCAGTGTTGAAGAGAAGTGAATGCATGTGGAAACACAAGTGTACAGGTACAGGTAATCATCAGGAAGAATTTTTGAAAGTAAAATGAGTGGGACTGGATTGCTCAGAAAAACTAACAGTATACATAGCATTCTTCATTAAATAACTGGTTTGCATCCAACTAGATTAGTATGCTGGAAAATGGTTAACCTTTGATGGTTGCTCAGTGGTATATGTTAAACAGGTTCAGTCTATATAATTGCTGGATGACAGGCAGCCACATTGCTGCAGTTGGGAAAAATCTGTAACCTTGATCTTTTTAAAAACTGGCAAGGATCTAAGAATTGACCCTTCCCAAACTGCCATTTTCATGCTAGAACTGAACAAACCAGCAAAGGATTAGGACAGGACTACTGTTAATGCTGCATTTTTCAGTTTTTAGGGACTATCATCCTCCAGTTTTTGCTCACTATAAAATAACTGTTTAAAAAAAGAAAAAAGATTTACAAATGTTTCCACAAGGCAGGTTGTATTTTAAGGCACTTCCCTTACAACCCGCCAAAAAGGTTGGAATGTAACACTAAAAAGTCAAAAGACTTTTCTCTTTTGTCAAGAGAGAAAAATGAAAAAGCCCCACATGACTGTTTTGCCCAATGTGTACAATACAAATCCACAACAATGGCAAAGTCCATTTTCTGTGTTGTGCAATATCTCGTCTTACCTGCTGGAATTTCAGTTCTTGACAGTCCAGCTAGGACCAAACATTCCATGCAGATAACATAGAACGTGGTAAAGCAATAAAACATGGCACGACACACCAAAATTAAAACAAAGGTTTAGAGCAATGAAAATCCCAGCTCTCTTCAGAATCCAAGTATTCCCTAACGTTCTGTTCCTCTACATCATTGTGTATCACTGGCATCTGCGGCTTAATACCACATATTTAACCAGTTATATAGACTATCTCTGTTATGAATTGTTTTGGCAAAAAGGAAACTGCCATCTGTCCTTCCTCAGAGGTACCTGCTTCTCATTCTTTCTGTTGAAAAAGAATAAATAAAACATCACTTCTTTTACTGAGATGATAGGGCACTGTCCTAATGACTGGTGTCAGTTCTCGAGACCCAGTGACAGTGGAAAACAGCCTCTGGGATTTCTGTTCCTCAACTTCCACATCTTCAACTTTGTTAGGGTCACCATACAGTACACTCAGATGGTCTTATGTCCTAATACACATTTCCTGTAAATTAGTACAGGAAATGGTGACATTGAAGCTGAGCAGACAGGCCAACCTTGGCATTACTTAACGTCTGACCAAAGTACCTGGAAGCCATGAAGACGCTCCCGGAGCCAAGTGTTTAAGATCAGTCAGTCATTTCTAATGAAAAATTACGCGGCTTCCACCTCATCATCTACTTGCCACAGCACTCCCCAAAGCAGTAGAAGACTTTCTTGAAGTCCTTTAATCATTCTGAATTTCACAAAAACTTCTGCAGTCAGAGACTCTTGTGAATTATTGGATTAGATACTACGGGGTAATTCTCTTCTGTTTAAATTCTTTTACTTTGCATACACAAAGTACTTATTAGCTCTTGAACTAACTTGCCATATCCCAAAGAAATAGCCTAAAGGATTGCTGAGTAGAGAAGGGATAAACACTCCAGTGAAAATATAGTATTTAGGCTGAAGCTGTAATATGTGTCTAACATCAAATGACACCTATGCCATTTTTTTCTCTAGCACTTACACAGAACATAAGCAAGATGCTTTTATGCTTTTTCTGTGTATCAAGTATTCATAGATTCTAGAAGAAATGTATCTACCAGAACCATGTAAAACAATACCAAAGGTGTGACATAAAACACACACAACAGGTAAAACTCAATATATGTTTTTCAACAACTACCTACAATGAAGTGCAAGTATGTTAACACTCCATTGTGTGCAGAGACCACATTTTCTTTACATTTATAACATTCATATTTTCTATTTATTTTCAACAATTAACAAACTAAAAATCATGGAGCACTTCTAGCTCATCAACTAAAATTTACAGCTCATTACACCATTTTGTCAAAATCAAAACCATGTATCAAATATGCTTTGCAGACCTGTGTACGAATGCAGTAGCACTTACAATTCCCTTTAGGGACCTGTTCTATAGGTGATTCTATGTACACTGTATATTAGGCATGTAAGCACCCTTTGATATTTGATAGTCAACTATTTACATCATCTAAGTTATGCACATGCATAACTCCCTTGCTGAATAGATGTTGTTTTGATCTCAATTCCACATAGCAATAGGAGCAAATCAACAGCACAACAGTTTATGTAAATATTCTGTACAGCTATAGTATCTTTCATCAAAAAATCTCAGCAAGAAATAACCCTTTAAAATCATATTTTGCAACCATATTTGTAAAAATGCATGCATAGAAATACGCTAATATGAACAACATAAGACTTCCCCAAAGCTGTTAATTAGGATTTGGAGGGAAAATAGTTGTGCCTTTTTCAACATTACACTGTCTATTGCACTGCCTCATGCTATACGTTCCCTACGACATTATATTGACTTGGGAACCACAGTCACCCCAGAGTAAATACTCTGAGGCAGCCCCTGTGCAATGAAGACTGAAACAGTGAAGGAGCAAGTCAGTCCAAAAGGACTACCTGGAAGGTTGATTCGGTCTCAGTTGCAGGCAACAAGCAAAAGACTGTGAAGAGCATAAAAGACAACTTTTACATGATTATTTTTTCTAGTGACTGATCAGAACTGAAAATATCTGGAAACAAAATGCCTGCCCAGACGCTATACTTTCTCTTTTTTTTTCATATATAGATGTAGAAATGATGATGATGCCATAACCCTTTGAGATCTGGTGTAAAGTGCTACAGATAGCAATAGACATGCATGATAAAAGCAGAAATATTTCTTTCTAATCTATTCAGATATGCAAAACCTGTGTCTTTGTAAACAGTGTACACAGTTACGGACAGTTATTGGTGACTTACAGAAAGCTAAGACTGCTATCCATTTGAACAGAAGAGCTCTCGAGAGAACTGACGTTCCACTTGCTTACAGTTCTGAATTTGTATTTTAAGGCGTGCCACCACTAAGGTAGTAACTGTTATATATCTGGATAAAATCAGCGAAATACAACAGGGCAAACACAAGGTTCTGGCTAAAATTCTGCATCACTCACTTCTCAGAACGCTGAAGATATCACATTAGCTGCAAGAATGGGTCTCGTGTGAAGTATTTTTAGTTTTATGTTGTCTTTTATAAATCTTGAACTTCCATAACAGTATTTTTTAAAAATTTTGTATTTTTTTATAATTTTGCTTTTACAATTCACTTTAATCTGCCAGATGTTCCCTGACTGCATGCCCTTGAAACACACAATAGTGAACCTTGCTGCAGGTCAAGAAAAATTGAATTCATCTTATTTTGCCTGCATTAAAAACAAAATGCTTCAAGAGCTTAGAAATGACTTTGAAAAAGGGAGAGATGATTCCTCAGTTAATTTATACCATATCAACAGGGGACTCAACTGCAATTTTTATTTAAGAAATTGAACTCCTTTACTCATTTCTTACCAAAAAAAAAAATTCAGTATGATTTTTATCACTTCAGTAACTTAATTAATTAGTTCTCAATGTCCTCTGAAAACACTATTAGGAGTTTCAGTCATAGAAACAAATGATTTTTTTTTTCCCAGCATTTACATTTTCAAGTGAATTTAACTTCTGTAGTTTGATTGTATGTATCTTCTTTCTTCAATAAAAAGGAAAAAACTTTTATTTTCAAATATATGATTGGCATATTTACTGCATAATTGCAAACTACCATTGTGGTTTCAGATGTTATACCCCTGCATAGAAATGATGGATTAACCTGCTCTTTACTTGCTTTGAGGCAAAAATGTTGCCTTCATTCCTCTTTATCCAACAAAAAACGTGTAATATTGTTCTCTCGATATCTGTGAATTTACTTTTTACCTCACTTCAAATGCTTATATATACCTGCATTGGACACAGTAACCAAATGATTAGACTATCTCAACAAAAATGTAAAATGGAATAGAACTGAAGCAAATTATGTAATCACAAAATGCCATTGTGTTCCATAGCATGTTACTGATGAATAAATGAAATAAAATGAATATTAAAAAACGTAAAAACTAAAATCCCCATTTTCTTAACTCATGCTAGGACACAGCATAAATTGATAAGAATATTAAATAAACTCTTCCTTCTTAGTCATTGCCTAAGAAAACAGAACCTTAAAGGAGAAATAGCAGTAAACAAGACCACAGGAATCTATACGCTGAAGGGCTTCCTGAAGAACTGATAAGTAGGTGCTGTCAGCCCAAGACAAGAGTACTGAAATCTGATCACAAACAAATCTGAGATACCTTTCAGACCAGAACTTGCAATCTGTCATCCACTCCACTATTATATTAAGCATTTCTTTCTCCTTCACTTAAGACATTACACCTAAGGGACATGATCTTTGTCACAACTATTCCTGAGCCAACGCAGAGAAATAAAGGTGGCTTGTTACTCCTAGAGTAGTTCCATTATGTGAAAATTTGCAAAGCAGAAGCAGAGGCGTTTCATACTTAGCAAGCTACCAAGGGAAGTTAGTCAAAAAATATCCATGTTCAAAAATGCACATATAAACTCTTGCCCCGCACAAATTTCCTGTGTAATGTCAGGCAAATCAGTTATTCACAGAACTACAGGAATAGACTTCCTACCCCTCTATAACTATATAGGAGTTCAGTTCTTAAAAATAATCAAGGATTTTCATTTAGCATCTTCTTTACACCTCAGAGAGAGGTACAAACGTCTTTTGACTTCATAAGGACTGTGGGAAGCATGAAAACTTCTGAAGCATCTGAAGTCCAAGTGCATCCAAAAGCAGCTTCAAAGTGTTGCTTGGCTGGATCATCAAATCTTTTCTTAAATATACAACATAACTGATGACAATAAGGTGTGCGTCTATCAAAGTTATTATCAAATATAATTTCTTCAGAACAGATCAAGCCTCACCCACCTAACATAATGGGTCTTAGAACAAAAAAAGAACCATTTTTTCCATGTGATCCTCTTTCCTGAATTTCTCTTAAGCTTTTAATCTGCACAGAAGAAATTAATATGCATGAAAGAAACAAAGTGGGGAAACATTACCTGGGCAACAGACTGTTGGAATAGAGGAAAAAGTGCAAAATCGTAATAACAAGAAGGGGAAAATAATTCTGAAGGGATTCTGTGTGTGTTTGGGAAAGTCCTCCTAACTTACCCCTCAGAACTAAGGTACAGTGGGAGGAGTAATAGGAACAAAAAAGACCTTATTTTGCTGCTTATAATAATGCAAACAAGAAGAAAAGTCTGGAAAATGAGCTAAACTTGACTAGATTAATGACTGTGCTCTTCATGAATTGAAGTATAAAGACCTGAATCGGGAATTCAGAATGTCTGCTCTAATGAAAAAAAGGAAAAAGTGGGAATGATGCAGAACAACCTGCCATAAATGTATTTGTATGGAACAGCTGCAGGAAAAGAAGTGAAAATAATGTAACCTATGTAATCCAAGATCAGCATAAATGCTGGAGGAGACTACCTTAAGAAGAAAATTTCATTTTGGGCATCTGATGACGAAGAAGTGATGCTGAGTGCACAGCAATCTGCACAGAGGGAAGTCAAGGCAAATTTGGAAATCCTGAAAAGAGACAACAGACAAACTTATGTCATCACTAAGGAATTAGCTGTAGAGAAAGACACTTTCAAAGAATAGAAAATGTAAGAGACACTTTCAAAGAAGAAAAAATATATGACACACTGAAAACAAACAGGTGAACACAGTTCCTCAGCCAACAGATTTTCTAAAAAAAAAATCCCACATAACTAACAGTCCTGAAGACAGCGAGACCAAAACTGGTCAGGAAGGCAGTTCAACTTCCAGCTAATGATTTCGATGATGAAGGCGGTCTCCATTCCAGAAGTTCTTCAGCAATCTGTATAGCTCACATTCTTTCCAGTCTTTTACATGTCCATTTCTTTTTCCTTTGCCATCAGTCCCTCTCATGTTCCATTGCCTGGTACTAGCTGATGTGATTTCTGTCTTAACTGTCAAGACACCTCTTCATGTAAAGTGCATGTCTCCACTGCACTGTACAGCTTTTCAGAACCTTCCTATTATCACAGGTACCAAGAACACCTGTGAATTCTGCTTTTGCTAGGAGGGATCACTTCACTTCCATTGAGTAACTCCTAGCTGCGATGCCTCTGCGATCGCATACGATCAATTTACCCCAGACCATGTCTGATGCTGGCAAAGCAGCCCAGCTGGCACATAACAAACTTCCTTCCACGCCGCTTTTTGGGTCAGACTGACTTCTCAGAAAGGTCTCCGTATGTGTTCTACTCAGGTTCCTCTTAACACAACTAAGAGAAACCTGAAAAACTGTAACAAGTTATCTTCTCAAAAATATAAAGAATACATAAAAAAAAAATCCTACTGACTCAAAAGCCTCTGGTTATTTTAGCACAGCCTGCATAGACACCGATTTTTTCCTAAACATGTCAAACAGAGCGGCGTTGGGCCCTGCGTGCACCCCCCCGGGATGAGCTGGGTTGGCTAAGCTAAGGAGTTCAGCTTGCCGAGCCCGAAGTCAGCTCCCCCACTGACAAGAGCTGTTTCGAAGACAGTCAGAAGTAGGGGCCCCGCCCTCCTTTCCCCTCCCGCCCCGCCAGGGGGATGACACGGGCGGCGCAGAGGCAGCGGCCCCACG
>VXAA01006778.1:355781-371374 GCA_013399115.1 Anseranas semipalmata | reverse complement strand
GGGCAGGCTGAGCGGGGGGAGCTGCGCGCCTTCCCCGGTCCCAGCGCGGCTCCGTGGCCGTCGCCCAGTAAAGTTGTTGTTGTCCCCAGCCTCGTCGCCTTCTGGAAGCTGTGCGGCTTGCCTGTGCTGCTGAAGATCTGTTTGAGGCCCTCGGCCTCGAAGCTTGAGGATTTCTGTAGCTGCATCGGCTGGGTTGGTGGGCTGCAAACCTGCTGTAGCCATTGGAGACATGGCCCTAGTACTATCCAGAGGCCTTGACAAAACATCTAATTCGTATTAGCCATTGGAGGTGGCCCGAATGTCATCAGAAGGCCTTGAAAAATGATCCATTTTTCATAGTGGAACACGTTTGGTGGTTAACATCACTGCACTGCGCTTTGCCACTATGGTCCATGGTACAATGCCCTGCCCAGCAGGAAGCTTAAATTCTTCTTTGGCTTTAAGATATAGTTACTGGGCTAGAAGCTGATAGCTCACATAGTGGGAGGCTGCATGTGTGACTTTTCTTTGTTTACATTGGAGCAAAGAATTTAAGTAGGGGGATATCTTTGCAGTCAGCTTTTTTTATAAGACTGTTGAATTCTAAGCATGTGACTGACAGTTAATATATTATTGTCAAATGTTAACATAATGTAAGTCTTGTATCTAGTGTCACTTGAAACACTGCAGGTAGGAGTGGAGTGTCAGATGTATTCTGGCTGTTTTGCAGTAACTTGTAGAAAAACAAACCTTTAGATTTTAGAGAGAATAAATGGGGAGGAGAAGAAGGTGGTGAAAAGAAATGGAATTGCCAACATCTCCCAAAGTTCTTAACTCATGGAAACTTGTAGAACATCAAAATTGGGACTCTTTTTCCATTCCCACCCAGAGAGGCTTCCCTCAGGTCACTTGTTACTTTATGAAAGAAATATTGCTTGTTTTCTTTATTTAATTTTCAACAGCAGCCAGTCACAAAGCTGAACACATCAGAAAGCAAAACCTCCAATCCAAAGCTTGTCACAGCTGTAGCTTCTGCCAAAATGTCATGGAAATCTACAGAGAAGAATAATAATATCCTCACTCAGTGTACTGGAGACCTGGAAGAGAGAACAGAGTGAGGTTTGGGAAGGAAATGATATTCATAGGAAAATAAAACATTCATTAAAAAAATCTTTATTTTTTGCTGCCAGTAAGCTCTGGGAAAATAACAATTCTTTGAGCAACAGTATTATATTTATGTCCTAAAGCTGCAAAAAATTAGAAGATTGAATTCAAATTGCACAGTCCAACCAGGCGCGTGATCCAAACTTGATTGTGAGAGTAACAACCTAGTGCTTTCTCCTAGCTGCAGGAGTGTAATAACTAGTGCCAGTCCTCTCACAGGCAGAGCTTTCTGCCATCTCTGTAGCGAATTAGAGTGTTGACTGGTACGTATGTGTATGGGGAGTTTGGAACAGATGTAATCTAAAACTTGGAAAGACTCATTTTCAATTTAATTCCTCTGACTCTGAAACTGCAAAGGAGGTACCTTTTTCTTACTCTGCGAATGTGAGCACAGAAATGTAACAGCGAGGAATTGCACTTTGTCACATAATCTATTACCAGAAGTGGCAGATTTTCTATGTTTAGCTTGATGCTATTTTATGTTTATTGCTTACCTGCTGTAATTGAATAAATCATTGACTCGTTAGCCTGTGACAACTTCTGTTGAGCTTCCGGTTATCTCAGCTACTGCAGCTATTTTTAAGCTTTTTTTTAATCTGAAAAAATGTAGCAATGTAGAGACAGAAATACATGAGCAAATCAAGAATTTGCAGCTGATTTTCATATATCTTTTAAAAATGAGGAAAAGATTTTTACGCTGTTCTGCTGAAAGGAGAAAAAATCTTAAATGTTGATGTAGAAAAACTGGCAGACAAGACAAGGGCAGACATGAATGAATAAGCATTGCATCCTGTTGCATAGGATGACAATGTAAAAGGTTGGCTTGCCAATAATAATCAAAGATAATGCCCTTAGGAAGAGAAGGTGAGAAAAAATAGTGTTAGGAGGAAAGATTGTTTTCTTATTGCTACTACAGAGGCACTGATAGGAAGGTCAGGTCCTACCCTGGGGATAGAAATAAAATGTGTTAGAGAACTTAATGTTTGTTTTTTCCATTGGTTTTGTTTCTGCTTTTGTTGAACTATGTGAGGCGCTTGCATCAATTCCAACAGAGCTACAGTGCCATTCCTCCCTTTTGGTTTTGTATAGACTACTAGGATTCTTCCTTCATTGTAATTCTCTTGTGTACGTTTATTTAGAGTATTTCCAGTTCCTTTCCTGAGGCAGGGAGGAATCAGCTCTGTGTGCAGTATTGAAGAATTTTACTAACGCTATAGAGAGGAGGAATGACTAAGGTAAAGATTGATTTAAAATTGTGGGACAAGGAAGCCGCTGTTATTCTTGATGTGCTCATATTTCACCAGTCACTGAAAGTACAGTGAGAAGTTATGAAAGAGGAAAGCAGAGTTAACGTGTTTACTGGCAGAATAAAATTTTTCCATGAAGGTTTCAGACAGCTTTGTTTATTGTAATGTAGTCTCATAAAACAGGTGGCCTGATGTCAAAAAAAAAAAAAAAAATTCACCTGAGGGAAGCTTCCAAATAATTGCCTCTCAGAACTGTCTTCTATAGTTTATTTGCCAAGTATTTTTTCCTCTTTGGCTGGTTTATTCTCGCTGGCACTGCAGGTCACATGATTACATTTTTGTTAAAGGTATCTAGCATGGTAATTCTGTTTGTCCAGCTTACTCTTTAAACTGCTTTTGAAGTAAAAGTACCGATGTTTTATAAATAATGTTTTAACTTTATGAAGGTGTCCTTGTTATCTTTTCTGACTAATAAGGAAAGCCAGTTTAGTCTTTCAGGAAGGATGGATATCATCTATACATGAGATGCTCAGAACGTCCTTCACGTACCGTCTTAAAAGCTCAGTCTTAAAAGCTCCTGCTTCCATTTTTGTACTGTAAAAATACATATGTATTCATATATTTTTTCATATATCAGTGAAGTTACAATGAAACTGTTATGGAGAAAAAAAAAATGAGGGAGCAAAAATAAGTTATGCTTGCATTCTGTATCTGCATTTTGTTCTTGAAAGTTCTTTTTCTCATTTGGTGCGCATTTGAATAGTGTGATCAGGAAAAGTAATGATTTACTGATTTGTCTTGGGCTTCTGAAAAGCTCGTATCTTACACTAACTGCTAAAGCCATCTCAGCAGTTCTGGCCTGGTTCTGGCCTTGTTTTGCTGACACGACTGCCGATTTCGTTGGGTTATGTGTAAAGTGGGTTGCTACTGTCCGGGTAGGAGTTGCAGAAGTTGCTTTTGAGGACCTACGGCTCAGCACTGATTTATATGTGAGTAAACTAAGAGAGAGTTAAACCTCCAAGTCACATTTGTACCTGAGCCTTTTGTTTATAGAACAACTCATCAGTTACTGCCTTTGTAGGCTGTGTTGTGAAACTATGTAATAGCTTAATCTGTTGCTGAGTTAATGAGCTCCTTTACTTTGAGTTCTAGGCCAGCTAATGTAAATGCATGTGCTTCTCTTTGAAATTTAGTGAAACGATACTATTTTCCACTAGGCATCTGGTCTGGCTGGTCTTTTAGACTTCAGTAGGTGATGACCAGAAGGACAGTCTCAGGAAGCAAACATAAGTCCTTTTTTGCTTCACTGGTTTCTTTTTTTCTAGTAATGTTGAGGTCCTCTCAAGGCAGTTGTAAAGTGATTGTGACCGGAGTTGTCGCTTTTGTTTCATTTGATCAGACATAATTCTCCACTTTAGAACTACAGCCTATGCTTTATGGAAGCACTAGAGTTCTGTATTTATTACTTGTTAAAGCACATCAGGGTACATTATTCTGATCTCTTCCATACTTCGTGCTGATTGTTTCTAAAGTTTGCATGATCAGGTTGCAAATCGTTTTTTCTTGCTCTTATATTACAGTTATAAAACAGAAAAGGTATTTGCTATTTTTTTAAACTGTTTTTCAGCAGGTCGTGAGGTTGTTATCTTAGTATGAAATCTTTCTAAAGAAAATGGCATGACAAATTAAGGGGAAGAATGATCTTTTTGCTGTCAGATTGACTCTCTACTGATGTCTTTCTACTTCATTAAATCACTTTGCAACATTTCTATAAGCATATTATTAAACATGTAAACACCTGAGTGATACACAGTTCTCATTCATGTGAAATTTGTAGCGTATTTTACTGAATTAGTATGTTACGTGAATTTTATAAACTGGTTTTCATGGGACACTTTATGCTTTGAAGCATAAACTGTTCTTCTACCTAATCAACCTAGAGGGTACCTGTATGCTCTTGTAGGAACAGGTTGCATCTCTAAATCCCAGCTCTAATTACAGAACATTAGTCCAGAATGAGTTTAAGGACATACTTAGGTTTATAAATGTGTTTATCCAGACACAGGGTGGAGCTGTGACCGCATCCTGTCACTTTTCAGTGTATTGTACCACTGGAGGCCTTGAGCCATTGCAGCCACTCTGTGCACAGATTTATGATAGGCTGGCCAGTACTCCTCTGCCCTGGTTCTCAGAAGATGCTGTGTACTACGCTGTTGCATCATGATGTGTTTTATTTGGCTCCAGAATGGGAAATGTCAGTGCTTTTCTTACACAGTCACTACTGAATGTGCAGACTGCCTCCTCTGGGAACTGTGCAGTTCTATGGCCTATCTGCAAGTAGAAGTGCAGAGCTCTTATTTTTGGTTAGGGTGAAATAGCTCTTCTTGAGTTTTGCTTTATTTAAACGCCTGATTCTCGATATTCAAAAGAAGAACTGAGATGAATCCAATTAGTTTGCCCTAGTTCTGAGTTGAAGTCGTGCAGAAGTGTTAAGTTTTGTGGCTAAGGGTAGGACTGTGCCAGGACTCATTTCAGAGATTTGCAAACCTTTTGATGAACCTGTGGTGAGTGACAAGTTGAAATGAAACTTGAAACCATATGACTTCATATTTTACATTTGCACAACTTCAGTACTTAAGAAATGCTGAGAATATGTTGGTTTGGCTGTATTTTCTGCCTTTGTTAATAATAAAATGAACATAAGGTCAAATATTTTTTCTTTTGAAAAAATCCTAGTAACTCTTCCATTTATTTTATTTTTAGTAGTTATTTAAAATTCATTAAAATAATTTCCTATGGAGTTCTGTTAGTCACACACACACACACACACACACACACAAACCATACAGAAGGTAGAAAATGCTCTGCTGTTTCACACAGTTCTAGGGAAATGGTTGGCATCACAGATGAGTTTGCTGTTGGCATAAGGATAGTTCCTAGGCAGTGCCTTCTTGTGCGTTATTGCAGAAAAGAATAGCTTGAGCATTTGTATTTCCAAAGAACCATAAATTTTTCACTGTTGTTTTTTAACTGCAAGTATTTATTGCTTTAGTCCATCTGTGTCTGCAAAATTAGTTTCAGTAGCTTTACTAGTCTTAGTTGTAAGAATATACCATAGTTGTTTCTCTTCCTTCATAGCTGGATGTGTAGGCTCCACATAAGAATAGTAAGTAGTAAATTGGTTCTGAAATAATTGTTAACCTGATGAGTTTCTTGTCAGTCATGCTAAAAAAAAAAACAAACAAAACACTGTAGAGACACAGAAAGGGAATAATTCTAAATCCTTTTTTGATGCTCTGTACATAGCATTTAGGTATGAAATACTCAAATAGCTGCATTTGAATGGTGATATTTGCATTATTTTGATGTACAGTATTATGCATGTGACTATAATTTGTATTCTTAGGTACTTTGACACCTCACTTCAGTTACGACTGTTTAATATTGTGGGTTCTCCTCCACAAACCCCTTTTTAGAGCTAGGCTGATATCATCATTAGAAGCTTGAAGTTCTTAAAAAAATGGTATTCATATTATGGCAGTAGTATCTAACATAACTGTGTTTTCACATTTTGCTAGCTTCCTACAGCAGAAACCTGCACAAAATGTATATTTTTCCCAAACTACCAGTATCTTTTCAGTATCAATTTTGATTATTAGCAGTCTGCCAGTTCTGGTCATGCCTGTCTTGATAGTGATCTTTTTTTCAGATTATTTCTTGATCCTCTTGCTGCCTTCCTCATATTCAATTGCATGTAGTGTACTCCACAGTAGAACTCAGAATATTCCATATGCCAGGATTTAACAATTGATTGGAGACGCATTTTAGAGGAAATTAAAGTAATAGACTGTAGGTGATTGATTTAGAAGTTATACTTGAAGCTGGGAATGAGGCTTGAGTAAGAACTGTTTCGAAGGCTTTTAAAAGGGTTATCAGAAGTTTTTATTTCTGCAGACTGCTTGTTGGAAGCAAGTTCCTTCCCAGAATTCCAGTTACTTTGGTAGAAATCCTCTCATGTAGCTCTCCCTTTAGGGGTGGTGTGCTAATACACAAAAAATATGTACTTGAGAATATTGAGAGATGCTTTATTTAGCCAGCTTCAGTTTCTTTTGGTACGAATTTCTTTGTCTCATGCAGATGTTTGTAGTTTTATTTAGTTATTCATGTCTACTCTCTCTGTTTTTGTGCTGTTTCTTCTAGGGTAAGCTGGATATCTGACATTATTGTGGTGGTCTCCCCTGAAAATATTGAAACAATGAAGTCTATCATTGAAAAATATGGCCACAAAAGAGTTACGATAGTGAAAGGTGGAATAACTCGTCACCGATCAATTTTCAATGGACTGAAAGTATTTGCAGAGAATCAGTTTTCCAACCATCTGCTCCAGAAACCAGAAGTGGTGATTATCCACGATGCTGTGAGGCCGTTTGTTGAAGAAGATATTCTTTTAAAAGTGGTTATGGCTGCTAAAGAACACGGGGTATGTACTATACATCAATGCAACTCTGCAAGGCTCTTATGTACTGTACAGCATAAAATCATGATAGCAAAATAAGGATTTTTCTAGTAATTGCATTAATGTATTATGTTGATTTTTTTAGATAGAAAAGATTCAGTATCCTTGTTATGCAGAGAAGTCAGATGGAGGGGGAGATGTTTTTTAAATTCCACAGGCATTACTTGTTATGGAAAAATAATTAGTGCCGTAGAGACTATCAGTAATATACTGAATTAATCAGCAATTTGTTAGTTGAAAGGTAGATTACATAACGCTAGTCTACTTGCTTTTCCATGCAGATTTCTCATCTAATGCTAGGATAGTTCAGTGGGCCATTATCAATAATATCCGAAGGAGAGTATTTCATTAGTTGACTTTCAAACGTTGTGTTTGCACCTCAAACTTATGTACAAATCCTGAATAAGTAAGTGGCAAGTCAACTCTGTGTTAATGCTAGATTTTTCTAGAAATCATAGGCATTGCAAACTGCTAGGAAAAAGGGGAAGTGGGAAGCCTCCAACTGTAGATTTGGATCCTCCTGGTCATCCCTGCTCTTGAGGACTGTGTACTTCCTTGGGAATATTCACAGGAACCAAAAAGATTTCTGAGAAAGTAAGTGATATGTGGAGAGGAGTTGGTAGAAGTTGTTATGCAAGTAGAATGGTAAAGTTGTTAAAGGCACTACCAACAAGAGGAGCTGGTGGAGAAACTGGCTGATTAGAATAGCTAGATAAAAGAAATCATGAGTTAGCCACAGGATTGTTTGTACAATTTGTTATCTTTACCTTATACTTCAGTTCCCCATTAATAACGTAGTAGAATGCTTCCCTACTTCAATGAGATGATTTGAGGTAAAAGTCATTAAATGATAGCAGATCGTTTGGGTATTAGACAGCTAGGAAAATCTACCACTGCTTGTCTCTTCCAGGAAATGAGGTAAAAGATAAACTAGTTGACAGATGATTTGCAACATTGACAGTGAAGGTTTTTTTTGAAAGCTCATAGTGTAAAAGGGGAATGTACCACTTGTTAAAATATTTATTATGGAAATTAAATTATGTAAGCTTTCTTAGAACATTGTTAGAAATCTGAATATGTTGAGCTTGTTACCAGTTGTTCTGTACTTTTGTAAGTTGGCTTCATCAGAAATGGCAATAAAATCGAAACTCTGCTTTATAGTTTTCAGTGATATAAAACATAAGTTTCCAGTCATTAAAACTTTAATTCTGTTAGAATCTTAACAAGGATTTTGACCTTTTTAATTTAGCATAGAATATATTTCCAGAATTAATTCTCTGCCAAAGGCTTTCAAATGGGTCACCTGTGTAAATCTGTTTTAAATGAGATTCCTTGAGAGTAGTAGAGGAATAGGGTTAATTTTACTGATGTTGAATTGAAATAAGAATAACTAAGTATTTTCTGAATGCATATGTGTTTTGGTGTCTTTATGTATATATGGTATATCATATCTCATTCAGCTTTGTGGTTTTTGTTTTTAGTGGGAGCTGTAAAAACGTACTTGTTCACTTTCCTTGAACCTCCTGTGATTTTAATGTAATACTTTTTTCCCCATTTTTCTTTTTAATTGGGTATAAGACATTTTCAGTAAAACAACAGGGAACCAAGGCAATCTCCATTGACCTTCTCAAAGCAATGTGCTCTAGTTCCTCTGAACTTCTGACTAGTAAATATTTCCTCACCTAGATCACTGAAGTATCATTTGATCTTATAAAGATGATCTTACACATTTGTCATAGTTATCTTTTCCATTGTATAATGTCTGTTTGAAATGTGCGTGGTATTTATTGGCTCTGCTGTGGCTTCCTGTGTTGGCTTAGGGCCACTGAATTCAGTGAGGCTAGGCCATCAGAGAACTGGTCTCCAAAATCTGTTAGTTGCTGATGTTACCCAACAGAGTAATTGAATCAGGGGACATGAGGAGAACTTCGTCTTCTGTAACAAACTGGCAAAGCTTCCGCCAGAGAGTGAGGCGGTTATCTTCACTTGACAACTACAGAATTTTGAAGAACTAAATGACTGGAAAGCTAAGACTCTTTCCGAAAACTGCCATGCATGGTTTTGAATATCATAAAGATTTTGATGAAGAGAAACTATCATCTTTAGTTCTTCCTATAGTCAAATTCTTTGCATGTCTAGAAGAGGGTCAATTCTTCAATCTTTCAGTACAAAAAGTAATTACTTCCTTTTGCAGTATGTAGAAAGGTACAAAACCTGGCAGAAACATCATATTAAATCACTAATGTAATAGACATAATGCTGTATTGTTGTTCATATGCATACCATATAGATAACATAATTATGAGAAGCTTTAATGTTCTTTAAAATGGCAATTGATCAAGTAAATTATTGCACTTCTAGCTGCCAATTGTCAGACAAATAAATTGCTTTATTACACTTACTAATCAGTTTGTTATTTGCCTGTAGGAATTAAAATGTGCGACCTATCCAGAACTAATAAATTATGCCTTAAATCCCCCAAACAATCCCTTGATTATGTGAAAACATTACTTTGTAACCAATTAAATTCCATTTATGTTTTTGGGGTAATTTTGTAATTAAAATTACATGTTTCTAGAAACAAATTCTTTACTGCTAGTAAAAGTTGGGAAAAGTGGAAGCTTCAGAAGGCATTGGTCCAAAGCCTCTAGCAATATCTCATTGCCAACATTGCATTTTAAACAACATAACTAAAAAAAGTGCTTACAAGAAAAAAAAAAACAACAAGAAGGCAGGGGGGAACTTGTCAGTTCTGCTATTGAGAGTTTAAAAAGGAGAAAAAAAGGCACATACAGTCAAAGACTGTATTAACATAAACTAGGTTTGAAAGTATAGTTCAATGCTTTGAGTGAAAGGTCTGAATCAAAACTGCATTCTTAAAAGTTGTACTCTGGAAGCTGTTGAACATCATTACTTTATTCTCAGATTTAGCAAGCATCTGAACAAAGCACAAATGGCAATACGAATGTACAATGCTGATCAGTCTCATTGGCTAATATTCACATACAGAATCGGGTAAAATAATATCTCTAGACAGAAAACACCACACATTGTGCTCAATCTCTTTGTGTCAATGAGTTTACTCACATTCAGTGCTGTGGTTATCAGTCTTGACGTCTTGGAAGGCTGCAGCAGAAAATGTGCACACGTATGCATGCTGTTCTTTCACCCAGTTAGACAGCAAAATAAAATGCCTTATGTATGATTATTGAACTGCATTAGCAAATATGGTGAAAGGCAAACAAAAAAATGTCATTTTTTCCAAGTAGTGAGGCTGATCTGGTCTGGTATACTTATGTGGGGAAGGCAGTGTTGGAACAGTTTTGCTCTCTGTCCTTTTTGTTCTCATTCTTTTAAATGCAATGATCTTTTTATGTTTTCTTATATCCTCAGTTTTTACCATAAATGGAATATTTTACACGTGATCTTTGTCCTTTTTTTTTGTAATCAAAGACTAGTTTTAGCTAGCTGTAAAGGCTGCATCAATAACAGACTCTGTTTGAATCATATTTATACACTGGGCCATCTGAAGTCATTGTGTGCCTGTGTTCTCCGGGTTTCTGCTTTAATTGTAGGCTTTGTACTTTTGGGGGCTCTCACTGTCCTGTCAGACACTTGTGCAAAAGCAGAATCAAGAACTGATGACTTCATATTACCATCTTGATGTGGTTTTTATTCCACTGATGGAGTGAGTTTGTTGTTCAGGAACCTCTGACTTATGTCAATGCAAAAATGCGTGTTAGTGAATTTTAGGTGTGTTATATAGCAATTTTAGAAGAAAACAACATTTGAAGAGCTAGGTTATTGTAAAGACCAAAATATGTTCAGTAGCTCTGAAACTTTTCTGAATGTATGAAGAAATCAAGGCTTACTTCACTGACACCTGTAAAGTTGTTAGGCTTGACAGATTCAGTTGCTTTCAGCTGTCTTTATTTCCCTCAGTTCAGTGAGTTTTTGAAATCCCTTAGTGGAGGGAATTGTGATTTTTCATATTCGAGAATCATGAATTAACATAGTGCAATAAAGGACTTGTATCCAGTCTTCTCCATTGGTGGGCTTTTATCTTATTCCTCATACAGTTCTCCCATCCCAGATAATCCAAAGTATTGCATAATTTTCAATATACTTTTCTACTGTAGATTATCGTTCTCAATACGCATTTTTCCTTCCCTGTCTAGTTTTGCTAGTGGTTGAGAGCAGTTTTCTAAGTTTCTGTCTCCCTTCTTGGAGATACTCAGAAGCCAGTTCGACATGGTCCTGGGCAACCTGTTGTAGGGGAACCTGCTTGAGCAAGGGAGTTGGACCAGTGACCTCCAGAGATCCCTTCCAACCTCAACCATTCTGTGATTCTGTGTTTTTGCTCAATGTAGTTCTACTTTCTGGTGTCAAGAAACTAGCATTGAAATCTGAATCCTCTTGACAGGTAGAAAAAAGGAACAACCACGTTGTTTAATTGTCAAGACCTTTAAGAAAATACAAGGACATAAGGCAAACACCATTTTTAAAGTTGTAAATTTCTGTCATGCCAGATGTGAAATTAAGTTATTAGAAGATGCAGTTTATTATTTGAAAAGGTACTTATTTAAATACACTTTACTTGTTGGTAATCTGTGCTTTTGAAATTAGTTCATAGTATTCTCTACATGTAAAGACTTGAAATTGTTCTTCTAGGCTGAACATCAAATCAAATATGTAGCAGCTTTCTTGAATATGTCCAGGTCTATTTATTCGGTGAGAACTTTCCTGCTGAGAGATTGATAGATAAAATCAATATGATTAAAATGAATGCATTCTAAGGAGTTGTATTAGTATTTGATTATAAAATAGTTGGCTATTTTCAAATACAAGACTCTTAGGTATGTATTGAATTTGTGTGCAAAGTTCCCTCATACAAATAGTCACAAAAAGTGTCCGAACAGATATCCCCCTTTGTTGAAATCAAAATGGGAAGCCAGGTGTTTGAGAACATCTCTATAATACTGAATAAAATTCTATTTTTCCCCCCAGTTGTGGTTTTTTTTTAGATCAGAGCTACTAGTGTGACCACATAATTAAGTCATAAATTCTCTGTAGCTTACCTATCAGTTTCAGACTTCAGCATATACAGGATCAGAATATTCTAGTTCTAAGACAATGTAATTGAAGAAAAATCAGTAAAAGAACCTTTAGTATAGGTAAAATACTTTTCAAAATACTCCCAGCATACGTGAAAAGAATAGAATTTGTCTTCAATACTTAAAACTTTTTCAAAGCATGGTACTTGAAACATCATCTTAAATTTAAAAATAACATGGGAATCCTCATTTATTGTACAAAAATAATAAAAGATTTTGAGATACAACTGCAGAGTATGAAGGAAACCCTTCAGAGGAGACATACCTAATTATTTTATCAAAATACTTAATTTTTTTTTCAGACATGAGCCTCAAGGTCAAGTAATGTCATTAATCGCATTTTTCTGTATCATGTAGTGAATGAGCTGAACAGTTATTTGGAAACCCATCTGTTCCTTATGAATTAATGGAAAATGAGAATGAAATATTTCTCACAGTTTAAAGGGATGAATATTAGGAGCTAGAAATGTTTCTAGGAGAAGGTGGCATATTTTTAGGTTAGTATTTATGCATACTTAACCACATAATGCTACAGTTGTACTGAGGGAGGAGGGGCAGGCAAGTACATCTAGAAATCTGGCAGAAATCAATTGATTCTGAATTTTCTGCCCTTTTGAATCTTTGAAAGATTCTTCTTGGTTATGTTCTGACACGTAGGAAACCTAGCTCAGTTATTAAAACGTATGCTGGGATTTTTCATATGTAATTTTTGTCAATTCATATGTGACATGCATTGTCTGTTCTTACCTGGTTTTGTTGGCTGTAATACAATTAACAGGTTGTCTTAATCGATTAACAGTTTAATTTCAATTAGCTACAATCGTTCATCAGTCAAGTCATTGACAAACTAGTGTCTCTGCATACTTGTGGTGGTACTTTGGTCATGGTGACTACACAATTATGAGTCTGTTTTTGTTTAGGAAAATTAAATTTGGCTAGTGTCAGTTTCGTGCAAATTTATCACAGAATCACAGAATGATTGAGGTTGGAAGGGACCTCTGGAGGTCATTCTGTCCAATCCCCTGCTAAAGCAGTGACCCCAGGGCAGGTTGCCCAGGACCATGTTGAGACATCTTTTGAAGATCTTTAAGGAGGGAGACTCCACAACCACTCTGGGCAACTTGTGCCAGTGCTCAGTCACACTCACAATAAAGAAGTGCTTCCTGATGTTCAGAGAGAACCTCCTGTGTTCCAGTTTGTGCCCATTGCCTCTTGTCCTGGCACTGGGCACCGTGAAAAGAGCCTGGCTCCATCTTCTTTACATCCTTCACTCAGGTAGTTATATAAATTGATAAGATCCCCCTTGAGCCTTCTGTTCTCTAGGCAGTTGCAGCTGTCTCAGCTTTTCACCGTAGGAGACAGGCTCCAGTCCCGTAATCATCTTGGTGGCCCTCCCCTGGACTCTTTCCAGTATGTCCATGTCTCCCTTGTACTGGAGCCCAGAGCTGGACACAGGACTCCAGGTGTGGACTCATCAGTGCTGCATAGAGGGGAAGGATCACCTCCCTTGACCTGCCGGCAGTATTCCTCCTAATGCAGCCCAGGATACCATTAGCCTTCTTTGCTAAAGGCTACATTGCTGGCTAACGTTCAACTTGAAGTCCACCAGGACCCTCAGGTCCTTTTCTGCAGAGCTGCTCTCCAGCTGGGTGATCCTCAGCATGTAATGGTACATGGCGTTGTTCCTCCCCAGGTACAGGACTTTTCTCTTCCCCTTGATGAACTTGAGCACACCCTCAGCAAACATGCAGATGACACAAATTTTAACTTTGTTAAAAGACAGAAGGCATGGATCCCACTCTCCTACATGTAAGTGATGCAGTGCTCTGGAGCCACGAGCTTACAGGTACCCTTTGTGAACTCACAGCAGTCTCAATGTCTTCATCCTTGGCTTCAAACAATGAGACAGTGTTTAAACTTCAACCATTTGGATTAATTTTTTTTTCCCAGCTATTCTTAGTGTGGTTTTACTGCTGTATGGAAAATAGTTTTACAACAGATTCTTCCTTTTTCAAGTCTGTAGTAATGGATAACTATCAGAAACATACTGATGTTTCCATTGCTTATGGCATTATTGGTCCCATGGAAAGTTATAACCTTCTCAGCCAAGTTTTTATTCGTTTTCTCTGTTGAATGGAGAGCTAATGTTTTGTTTGCAAATATGTGAAGTCTTTGTCCTAACGAGCTGTAGTGTTTGGTGGTGGGAAGGCACTGGTAAGGAGAGAAACAACTCTGTCATTTCCCGGTCTCAATTTCAGTGACTTAGATGAGTCATTGCATTCATTAGGAAGGATGCAACTCAACCAACTGAAATATATAAATTATAGTCAGAAACATACATTAAAATCTCCCTTTCTTTGCAGCATTTCTGTGTTGTACTAAGAGAGCCAGAACAAATGTCCCCAATACAACTAATATTTAATCCTTTAAAAAAAAGATGTTTTAATCCCACATTTTTTAGCTTCTGGAAGACTACAGTAATTTTTACCTGACTTTCTTTTAGGTAGGCTTAAGTTATCCTGGAAATAAATTTCAAGCAAAGTTTCCTCTATGTAAGTGGTTGCTGAGGTCACTTTCATGTAGCATCTATAAGATGTACCCCCTTTAAATTCAGAGACACTGTGTATGTGACAGGGCTGTTGATCTGAGACTAATGAAGAGCCCTGAGAGGGGAATGGGTCTCAGGTGTGTACAGAGTTTGAGAGGGGAACCTCATCTGGTCAAATATGTGTGAGGAGTTGAATAAAGGCCTCCTGTGCACCCCCTTCCCATCCCACCCTCTGCTTGTTTAGTGGAGCTGTGTGCCCAAAGGGGAGGGAGGCAGAGGTTGTATTTTTGGTTGGTGAGCTGGCATATGTGAAGAGAGCATGGATGTTTTGTGGTTGCTGAAAAAAGCTAAGACTGGAGCATATGGCAATGAATTGTAATTAATTAATTGTAGGTTAGCTGTTGTTTGTTTTTCATAGTGGCTTTTATAATTTTTCTGTTCACTTGACTTTAATATATTAAAAAAAAGAAAAAATCTGCTAGTGGTGAGTTGCAGTTACAACTTAGAATCCTTTTATGGCTCACTTCAAAATAAAATGCAAAGTGCATTTCTGTAAAATTGAACAGTAGAAGTTGGAACGTACACTACGTTAATTCTTTACAAAAAGCAACTTAACTATCTCTGGATAATGAGTTTGTAAAAGGTAAAAAAGGTAAGTGGAAATGGAGGAGTAGAAAGTGAAGAAGTAATAAACATTTCTCTGTATTCTGGCATATTGTTTGTGATCAAACAGTTGCAGGAGGAATTGATTCTGTTTAACCTTATTCCTTGCTGAGGAGACTGGGATCTCCTCAGTGCAGGTGGAAATAATCTGAAATCTAGGGATTTGTATAGTGGATTACTATTCAGGTACAAGATGAAAATTGCGGCAACTTAAAAGGCATAAGCTTCTTAATCTAGTAATGTAATTTTCAGTAAAAAAAAAATCAAATGGTACCCATGCCAACTTTTTCACTTCAACAGCCATTTCATTTAAGAAATTGGTAGAAGATTAAAAATGCAAAAAAAAAAAAAAAAAAAAAAAA
>VXAA01006778.1:184888-355728 GCA_013399115.1 Anseranas semipalmata | reverse complement strand
AAGAAAAAAACAAACAAACAAAAACAACAACAACAAAAAAAAACCAACAAATTTTCATGGTCCAACAATGAATAAAGAGTAGATGGGAAAGGATTAGATCCATTTTCACCAGAAACTTTTGAGTTTATGTTGAATGGAAGTAATAATTTCATTAAATATAGATACTTTTGCTTAGGTCTTTTTTAAATGAAAGATGACTTCATAAAGTTGCCTAGCTTATTTTAGATCATTTTCTTTTACCATAGATGTATAAATACTCATTTTTACTGAAACAGCTTGGGACATCTCTGTCTCTCTGTATTTTAAAGGTGTGTGTGTGTATATATATATCTATATATATAAAATGTATTATTTATATGTATATATAAATTGCATTCACCAGTATTGAAAATGAAGAATCTGACTATATGTTGTGGCAGAATTATTTAAATATGTAGTTGTCATATCCCGATCAGCAAAAGGAAATACCAGTTTTAGTGTAAAATTAGCTAAATGCTTATAAAATGTTAATCTTAAAGCAGGTAGTTAAATAATGGTGCTACTGCTTGAGATGTTTCTGTTGATTTTAATAGTAATTAAAGTTGGTGATCTGAATCAGTTTTGCTTTTATCTTTCATTCTGCATAAACCAGACTAATGTGTAGGAGATGTTGTCACAGGTATTTATTTTATGATGGTTTTGGGGGAATGCTGGAAAGCATTCTAATTGGAGCTTCTCTTTTATCAGCATATCAATTTACCAATCTTTTTGTTTCTATCTTGCCTAAACGATCTGTAGTTGTCTTCTTCATGTCATAAAAATATACAGTTGAAACTGGATCATTCTAGCCACTTGTAATGGCAGAATCTGGAAGAGATTCTCAGCTGTATTTCTCTTGTTAAGGATTAGGCACACATCTCCAGATTTTCCCCTTTTTCGCCAAATACTGCACTGAAAAGAAATATGAATTTTTATCCCAAAGTGTCCCCAGCTGCATTTTTGACTGAGTTCGTTGTCTGGATGGTTGTGGCAAGGACAACACCAGCTCTGCAGGTTAAGTGAAACTTCTGAAAGTCAAGTTGACCTGCTTCATGCGCTGTGATAGTTTGCTGGGATGGTTCTGTGCTGATCCTCCTGTTTCCAGGAGGCTAAGTGGATTGCGTTACAGATACAACTAAAACTGCCTTAAGGAGCATTGGAGCATGTAAGAGTGAATTCAGGAGGTATCAAATTCATACATACGAAGTATTAGTGTCACTATTTGAACCAAACTGGTATGATAAATAAGAATCTATTTTACAAGGCCCTTGATAACAGAGAAGGTCTAAGATGAAACTTGTAAAAGAGGCAACTTGAAATTTTGAATCTAATGTGTTGTAGAAGAAAGAAAGCATGGGTGCAAGATTTCCTGCAAGGAGAGGACATAGGCAGTTCTAAAAGAAGCAGCTGAGTGAATTCAGAAGGCAAAGGCACTTGATAAGCAGGCCCAGAGCTGATTAGGGAACTGCACGGCCACAGTCTATAGTGCCCGTGTTTTTGATTGTTCAGAACTCTGTGTGTAAGGGGCAGAGTTATTAATTAAACATTGTGGCTTTGCATTTGGTTGATTGTGCGCAAGTCCTGCTATAACCACTCAAGATTTTTTTTCTTCTTCATAATAGGTAAATCCTGCATTTTATGGTGTGCACTATTTCAAAATAGTGATGATGATCACTATCTATTGCATCATGATACTGTTGATTTTGTAATGGTGTAGAGTTTTTGGAAGTAAAATACAACTTTTTAACTGTAATTGTAACTGCTTTGGCAGTAGCTTCAAGATTTCTACTCTGCTGAATACAAGTGTTAACTCCTCTTTATACAGACTTACAATTTGCAAAATCCTTTGTGGCACACTGTGCCACAAAAAGTTGCTGTCTGTGATATGCTTATTTTCCTTTCTTCCTCCACCCCATATGTATAATTTCAGTTGCATGTTCCCATCATTCTGTCTTTTTGAAGGGAATCGTTCTGATTTTCTTTGAGAAATCCTACTTTTTCCACAGAATAATGTTTAGAACTTAGAATGTTGTTGATTGGATCAAAGCAATATTTACTGACATTTCTAGAGGTAAATGTTTTAAATACAAAAGAACAGAAATTATGTAAAATAATATATGCAGTCTTAATTTTTGAGAAAGTTTCAGCTATCAGTAATCTTCAGTTTGCTATAGCTAATTGAGGCTCTGACATGTCTTGATGTACCTGTACTATCCCCAGTTACTTAGATAATACGTACTGATAAAGGTGACCTCATTAGAAGAAATGTTTTCTTTTTCTTAAACAGTGTCATAAATATACATTACATTTGTTTAAGGAATCCTCTCTCTTTGAAGTCAGTTCAATGTACAACATAGTGTCAGCTCATTAACATTGGATCAAAGTATATATTAAATTTCTGATTAAACATCCCGTCTTTTGCAGCTAGGAATAAACACAATTATAACTTCTTCCTTCCTGGTGTTGGTTCAAGATTAACGTTTGTCCAATTTTAGTGAGTTCTACTGTTGTTCCTAGCCAGCTGGGTAAACAAACTGTAAGGAAATTAGGTGAGGTTTAGCCTAAGAGCGTATTTCATAGTGTTCAACACACATGTTCTAATTAACCTTCTTTTTGTCTGACTGATGATTAAGTTTAGTATCTGTGTTACACCAGGCTTGTTTAACATTTCAACCAATGCTGTCCTTGGGCAATTAAAAGCTGCCAGTACAAATATATCAAGACAACTGGAATTGGACTGGTTGGTGATGCTACCTACATTGAAGGAACTTCAGTGTGTCTTTCACTAAGGAGAATCAAAGATGGTGTGCCCGTAGTGACTATTAATTTTAATATTTTTTTTCAACAAATTTCTAAATAAAGTAATGAAGATTTATTCTTGTTGCTTAAAAAAAGAAAACAAACAGCAAGACTTAATTTGTTATGGGTATGCAGCCCAGGTTAGGAGTTGTGCTTGTTGATAGAAGGAATCCTGTCCCCACCACAGAACTGCCTCACAAATTATGTCCATGCCACATGGTAAAGTCTGGGTGTGAGTGTGCATGTAAGTATGATATGCCCTGGACTCGAATTCATGTTTCCTAACACGATAATGAGAGTACTATGTTTATTGTGGCCTCCTATTCTTTACTGAGTCATCCTGGTTGTCCTGTAGTCCTGTTTTCACGCCACATCTGGCACTTCAAGGGAAGAGTGTGCAGCTGGGGTATTGTTTTGCGGGGGTCTTTTGAGCATGGCGTTAACAGAAGGAATTTTCAGGGCAGGGGTGACAGGTTTTAATTGAAAGAATGTAGCCTGGCTGCTGCCTTGCCTTGCTGTGCAGCAAGTAGATGGGTTCTGGGTGCAGAATGAAGTTCAGAGCTCTGTGTACTGAGTGCAGGCTTGTATTGGTTCACTTTGAAAGTTTGGCTAGCTTGGCCTTGAACATGGGTTCACACCTAAGTTTAGAAAACTGTACAGGTATAGCCAAACCGTAGTTAGCAGCTGGTCCTCCATATAGGACCGGTAGCTTATAGTTTGTGTCGTTACTTTGTCCAGTCTTTTCCATCTAGACAGAATTGTTGTGCCAGGTAATTGTTTTCCATAAGTTGGAGAGGTGGAACTGGTAAGAAGAAATACTCGGTCTTCCATCTCTGCAGTGGAATCAAAAGATTTCTCATAGATTACAACTTTCAGTTATAGAGAAGATACAGCTGTAGTCTAGGACTACACTTTATACAAAATACAGAAAAGGAAAAGAAGAAAGAAGCGTAAGAAAAAAGGATGTGATATTTTGAATTTCTGTGAACTACCTTGAATGGACATTGGAAAAAGTTTAGGTCATTATATGACTTTTTTATTAGGTATTCTCCACTTCAGATTTACAATACAAAAGTGGAAAGAACAGCCTCTTAAAAATGTGAAGTATTTTGATCTTGTAACTGATTTTTTTTTTTAATTTTTCTTTGAAGGTTTTGTTTGATAAATCTGAAATAAGAAATCTTTCAGTAAAGACAATTCTGCTAACTTGAATGGTAATTACTGAGGGTGGCTGAAGCATGTTCACTACTACAGGTACAATTAGCTTGACTGCAGATGTCTGAATAGAAATGCATGTTTCTACCTGTTGCATGCATCACAGATACTGTGTTTATTTCTGATTTTTTTTTCATACTGTAGATGGCTGTGAATGCCCTTCATGGCAAGTAGTGAGATTTGTGTAAAAGAATACTTACCCTGTAGTAACATGTGGAAACGGTTTGATGGAATAAAATGAGAGGAAATTAATCATTGTTATTCTGAGCTTCTTCTGCTGGTTCATAGCCAGAGCTAATTTAAACTGAAATTCCTAGGAGATGGTAGTGTTTTTGGTAACGTATAAATAATCTTTCACCTAATAAAAAACATTCCAGGACGTGTTTGTAAACTATTAGATACTTAGTTTATCTAAATTAACATAGATTGTTATTCATTGTTGTTGTTATGTAGTTGAGCAGTGTCCTAATGCAATCCTTGTCTTCATGGAAGAGCAAGATAAAATTTTGTGTATTTATCAAATTCACCTCTACAGAATTGACTTTGAGTTCCAGAACAGATGTATTTGTCTTGCTGAGTGTGACTAACCCCACAATCTCCAGCATACAGTTTCAAAGAAATCAGCTGTTTTGAAATGATGAAAATATATTTCTAAGTCCAGTGTATATATGCAAGACATGTTTATTTTTAGTAAGGCAGGGTGACTAAATCATTTGAGAGCCTTCGTTCAGTGCTATTTTGTTTGTCAGAGTGGAAAACAACTCTGATTAAAGAATTAGAATTAATAAATATGAATACTGAGAAAATGTAAAAACATCAGAATGGGGATATTCTTCTGAAGATGGCACTCAGAAGCTTTGTTTGTATGTATTTGACATCAGACCTATTTCTAAGTAATTTTAAAACATTGCATCTAATGCTATTAGGATGTTTGAAATAAAAAGGTACATTTGCTTTATACTACTAGACAGCTGAGGAGATAGAAAGCATGGGCAAAATGAACTTGATCGGAGGTGGAAGCTATGAAGGGAGAAAAAAAGTTTCTGGTTTAATTCAAAAGTAGAAGGGAGTCACGCTAGAGGAATGGGAGAGACTGATCATTTAGGACTAGCTTCTGTAAAGTTTTAGGCTGTGATTCCTGTTCACTTAAAGTTCAGGATTGCAAATTGGCCATGTAAGTAAACGTTGTGGGTCGGCATTAATACTTCGGGTCTACTGGGGGTAGGGGTGTGCCAAAGGCATAACATGCACTTTATTTTTTTTTAAATATATCAGCCTGCAGGACCTGTGGTTGTCTGACCTTGTTACTCCACTGTTGTGAAACAAAATGAATTGCAGTTGTGGTATTTCTTTGTATAGATTTTGTACCACTGTTTTTTGTTGTTGTTGTTGTTTTTTTTTTACTTTTCCTAGTCCATATCAGTCACCTTGTTGAGCTTTGCAGTTATTTGGCTGTGCTCTGTTTCATCTCTGGCTACCAAAAAGGAACAGAACAGTGACGCAGGTGTGTTGTTTTCAATGCTCTTTTGGAGCTTCTGGCCGATGACTTGTTCTTGGCAAGTAGTATTCTGGATGTGGAGTGCTCATCTTGGCTGTGTGTCAGGGGTATTTGTAACCTGGATAATTTCTTGCTTGTCATATAAGCTTCACCTGCCCCACTCCACACAGTCCTGTTTGAAACTTTAGTGAGTTCTGATTTTTTTTTAAGCAATATAAGAATTTTCAGTTTTTGTAATTATTCAGTA
The DNA here is from genome assembly GCA_013399115.1 of Anseranas semipalmata. Lineage (NCBI taxonomy): Eukaryota > Metazoa > Chordata > Aves > Anseriformes > Anseranatidae > Anseranas > Anseranas semipalmata. The sequence goes on along the minus strand of VXAA01006778.1, from coordinate 349,951 downwards.
AAAATAAGTCATGCTGCATTGTGTTAGCCAAGTTCCTAATTTGTGTGTAGGCTTCTGTGGCCTAAAAATTCATACTTTATTTTGTAATAAAAGGTGTCACTAGTACTGCTTGGATTTTACTCTCCTTTAATAGACTGTGTTGTCTGATCCTAGAACTTACCTTGGTTATGTATTCACTGAATACATCCATCGAAATAATTTCTGTTCAGAACAAAAGTGTGCTAAAATGAGAAAGATAGTGTTACTGTTAAATGGAAAGGTGGACTAGCATGCCTTGAATCTATTGAAAATACTTGTTACAGTGTTACTGACCTGTGTGATGCCCTTCATTCAATGCCTTTTTTCCAGTTGCCATTGTAGCTTTAAATCTTGACTGTCTGCTGTGTTGTATGCAGTTATGCAAACAGCTGAGTACAAAACTGAGAACCTGTTCATAAATGTTTTTGATTTGTGCTATTTAAAATGGGTTATAAGAGACACCTGCAGTTTCTAAAAGTATCTAAAGGCTGGTTCAGTCTTCAGCAGATGCATTGAAGGAGCTTGCTTCTGTGAGATACTAGTCTATCATTTTCACTGAAGTTGATAGAATTGTATGTTCTTGTGACATTTTAAGATTCTTTTAAGGAAATGATGGAGATTAAATGGATGGGGTTTGTTCTTTTCCAGTATTTTTTTTCTGCAAGAATATTAACCATTAGCAGTATTTGTTTTAATGTTTGTTGTGCTCAAAAAAATACTTCAAGAGCTTGCCCACAGATATTTTACTGATTTAACAAATCTGTTTAACAAATAAGTAAAAACAGGGGAAGGAAGAAGTATATGCATTTCCTGTTCATGCAAGATTAATCGAAACTAGTGCTTGACTGTCCTTGAAGTGGAGTGACTTGAAGGCTGTAAAGTGGACATTTAAAGAAAATGTTTAACTGTCCATTAACTATCAACTTCACGTTTAGGAACTGTGTATGATGCATTATGTGTATGATTTTGAAAACAAATCCACTTGAGATCTGGGTCAAAATGATTAGGAATTGGAAAATGGGAACTCTGCATAGGGTAATGTTAGTATAAGATGCAGGCGCTTCCTTTAGACTCATAGGATTTTGTGGTAGGCTAATTCAAAGAGTAAAAAGATCTGCAAAACTATCGTGTCATATTAATAAGTCCCTATAATTTTAAACAAGAACAGATTTTCTTTGTTTTATTCTTTTTTTTTTTTTTTTTTAAATTCATGTCTGAACCTCTTACCTGAGAGCGGGGCCAAGTACCTGTACATTCCTTACGTAAATAGCAAGTCGAAGCTTCTCAAATTAGAACAAACAGACTTCACATACCTAAGACTCAGTGTCTATACTCTCTTTACTAATACAGAGAGAGTTCTGTTGTTATGGATCTATAACTGAAAAAACAACGTGGAAATTCCTCACAAAGAATAAAATATTTGGTGGTGTAACCCCACAGCCATAAGGGGCAAAAGGCCCTTTAGACACAATAATACTTGGACCTGCTATGCCCTAGTGTTTAGATTTCTGACCCAGAAAAGATTTGTTATAGGCCTGTCTTAAGTACCTAAATTCCCTATTGCATTCATTGAAAGTCTGCTAAGAGTGGAAATCAGGAGAGGCTCTGTGCTGAGTCGGAAGGATACTTGGGCTGACTGTATATCTTAAACAATGCCCCTCTTTGGCCTGTATATGAGAACAAAATTCGCAACTCAATTCTACTTTTGCATGCCAAATATTATGTTTACACCATGAATGAAGATAACCATGAGCCAATTTTGGAACCAGAAGCATGTGCGGTGAGTTCTGTGTAAGCCAGCATGGGTTTGGCAGCTGTGTCAGCATATGCCAACTAGCAAATATTGCCAGAAGGATTGCAGATGCAAGATTTCCTGTGCTAGCGACTCCCTCTTGTCCTGTATGAAAATAATGTGGGGCGTAAATGGGCCAAATTTTCCCTTACTTGACCCCTGTTTCTCCCAGATGAACAGTGGCCTTAAGAACAAATACAGTTCTTGTGTCACTGGGATGGTAAACTCAGCCCTGTGTAGGGTCACGGCATCTGGTAGAGGGAACCTGTGCATGTGTGCCAAGACAGAAAAGATCTGCAGATAGGTGAGCCAGTACTGAGGAAAACAAATGGACCCATTGCTGTATCTTGTCTCTTAGGATTTTAAGTTTTCAACTCAATGCTGCAGCTTAGCAAGTATGCTCTAGATCATGAATTCACAGCTTTTGGACCTCAGCTGCTCATTATATGAAGACTTTCTGTAAGTAGAAACTTACTGGCATTAAGTAGAAGAGTTTTTAGAGCACATTCTGCTTTTAGAGCATAGAGCAGTCATGGATTGAGTTGTCCTTTTTTGGAATAATTTTTTTTTAATGCTGTTGCTGAGTACATAGTTTGAATTTCCCTCGCATGATCTAGACTGAAGTGTCATAAATCTTATTCTTTGTATTAAACTTCATGTTTTCAGTCAGTCTCGAGTATAGTTTGAGAGGTCCTGCTGTTGAAGACATCTTACTGTGTGAAAGTTGTGATTTCTCATTGAAACTGCTAGAAGGCAGGTGAGAGACCCTCAGCCTGCCACTTTGGACTCAGTTCTGGGGTGATGTCAAGTAAAATTGTAATAGTTAAAAAATGCCATTTGTTAAAATTTAGGTGCCATGAAATTTTCAAGTCCTTGAGAATTGGGGGCTTTCAAAAATGACATGCTTGGATTTATAAGAAATTAGATCTTCCTGAATCTTCTGAAAGAGCTAGGCCTAAGCAAAGCAGGAGATGTGGTTCATTGTTGTCACAAAGATACAGATACAGACATTCATGAATTTTTATTGTGCAATAAACCAGATGTCAAGAAAACAATGCGTTTCAGAGCTCTTTTAAGAATATCGTTTTGAGTATTTCAATTTTATTTAGAATTGCTGTTTGGTTTTTTGTTCCTCAGAGTGCATGTTTCACTTGTGAGATTTAGTTGCGCAAGTCACATTGTATTCTGTTGGCCTGTTTTATGCTTAAAATGTAACATGACATGATTGTTAAAAACTGTAATAAAATATTGGATCAGCCTAAGAAATCCTCTTTTTCTAACTGGTTTTCTGGAATGGTAACTGTTTCAGAGAAAAAAAATTAAATAGACTTAACTAATTACAGAAAAACTGTGGCTAGCATACTACTCTGTCTCTTTTCCCATGACCTTCTAATTTTATAACTTTTTTGTGTGTGTGACCAATTAAAATATGACGGCAGAGCAAAATAACAATCCAAATGCCCAGCAGCTGTGATGTGGAGGTAACAATCCATGTCCTGGAATCATAGAAAATAGAGAAGGGGACAAGTTGCAGATAATTTAGTCTTTCTACTTCTGCTTGTGCACAAATTTTCCTTAAAGTACATCTGTTAAGTTTTTCATTTAGAACATTGATGTATTACTAAAATTGTAATTGTATTTAGTTTTGTTAGTTTGTCTCTTCTATGACAGGAGTAAAATTGATCCTGCCTAGCTCAGAGGGATGGACTAGTTGACCTCTAGGGATCCATTACAGACAGCTTTTCTGTGATTTCATAATTTTTGCTGATCTTTCTGTACCATGTTTTGCCTCTGATGATAGAAGATAGTGTTTTGCTCCATGTTTATATAGATATCACATTTATTAGAAAGAAAAAGTGCTTTTAAGATTTTGAGGAAGTGGTTCAGGCACAAACTGAAGCACAGGAAGCTCCATCTGAATATGAGGAAAAACTTCTTTACTATGAGGGTAGAGCACTGGAACAGGTTGACCAGAGAGGTTGTGGTCTCCTTCTCTGGAGATATTCAAAACCCACCTGGATGTGATCCTGTGCAACATGCTCTAGGTGACCCTGCTTGAGCAGGGGGGTTGGACTAGATGATCTCCAGAGGTGCCTTCCGACCTCAGCCATTCTGTGATTCAGGTATGTCTGTCATATGAATCTTTCAGATCTTTTCTCTCGCTTCTCCCTGCCCCATGCCCAGGTAGCTCATACATATCACAGCTCTTTGGGCATGGGAAGTTGATTAACATCTCTGTCCTCATTATGTAAAACAATGAACTAAGAAGCTGTATTTTAGAACTCATAAAGCGCTCAACACACTGACTGCAGTCCTCTGTTTTATTGCTCAATAGTGTGAAAGGGGGAGGGAAGACAACTGTAGTTCTTTCTTTTGGCAGAGGAAGAAAACTCAGGGCTCTTTTTGCCACTGTATACTTATTTGAGGTCAAAAATGCTGTAAAAAAGGGCAAGACTCACATGTGCAAAGGCATGATTTGCCAATAAAAAAAAAATGAAATCAATAACAGTGCTCTTATTTTCTGTCATGAGGTATGTAATTCTTTCCGTGGCAAAGCTCAGTAGACCTCTGAAGATCTTCCGTGGCTGCAGTGAAAAGTCTCAGAATTCACCATTGAGAATGGTTTTCTAGGTATACTGATTTAAGATGCTGGGTAATTCCAAGTATTTTGGAACAACAACATTTTTTTTAAATTATTATTCAAAATAGATAATAAACAGTATAGTATATGGACACCATTCTCAGTGATTAGCATTGTTGAAGAGCATGCTTTTCTCCCTCTGACTTGGTAAGCAGTGTTCTCCAACTGCATCCTTCTCTTCTTGAACAAATTGTATGGATGCCTCTTGTTCCAATTGCCTAGGTGACTGATGAAGTGTATGTAGTTTTTTGGTTTCAAAATCACCCAAAACTGCTAGGAGAGCTCTGTTTCAGAAATGCTATAGATCTATAATACTATATTTTGATGAAAAGATCAAGGGAGTGTGATTAATTGTTTTTAAATCTAAGCAAGACCAAAACTGAAATATAAACCTTTCAGTATCTGTTCTGGGACATAGAGCTGCTGGATACTGAATATTTTCTGATTATACTGTGTTCCCAATGACTTCACTGGTAAGTGCAGATGCTCAGTATTTCACAGGGTGAATTCAGCGAGGAGAAACAAGCTCAATTTTTTGAATTTTTTCTTGTTGCTTATTTCTGAACAGTTTAGCCAAATTGAAAGCCATGACGGCAATAGGTGCTGTGGATTGTCAGGACCTCCCAGGTGTGTCTCCTGCTGTTTTATACCTGAATAGGCCTAGGTCTATGCTCACAGAAACCACTTAATATGTATGTAGAAGAAAGTCTGATAAATGGACATTTCAGGTCTGTATGTGTGTTTGCAATATATGTTTACAAAGGACTTAGAATTTTTGTGTGTGTCTAAATTGGCTCTCTGTGTGTACTTAGTCTTCCATGGCTGTGTTGATGTGAAAAGTCTCATACAGAGTAAGTATTATGACTTGCACATTATGAGATGTATAAAAGATAAGTAGAGAACTTATTTTAAAGCCCTGATTTTTTTGACTGCAGCATCTGATATATATTTGGGTTAACATTCAGGCCTCTTTTTATGTTTTGTTTCACAGGCAGCAGGAGCAATTCGTCCATTAGTTTCTACTGTTATTGCCTCTGCTGCAGATGGCTGTTTAGACCACTCATTGGAACGTGCCAGGTACAGAGCAAGTGAAATGCCTCAGGCTTTCCTGTTCGATATAATCTATCAAGCATACCAACAGGTAAGATTTTGAGTTTTCTCATTAGACTGTTTTCTCTTTACTTTAGTGTTTAAAAAAAAAGGGGGGGGGGGGGGGAACAAAAGGGGCCAACAAAAACAAACAAACAAAAAACCCACAAACCTTACAAAAAATAGAGATTCAGCATCTATTTCGGATCACATCAAACTGTATGTGTATTGTTTCTCTGATATTTTGATGACAGTGCTTTATCATTGTCATCTATTCAACTATTTCTGATATCAAACTGCCAAATACAAGGTGTGGCAGGGTGAGGGGAGGGGTCTAAACCATTGGAAAGACCGATTTTCTTTGAGTTTTATTGCTGATCTATTTAACATAAATAGATTAGTTAAATGAGTGGGCTAATGTGCTTAAAGTTAGGTATGTATTAGGTATGTGTTGTTGACAGAGTATCAAATAGAGTTTTGCATACACAGTGTAATAATGGCATTATATAATAATATGATGGGATCTAGGCTGTTCTAAAACATTTGGATAATATTACCTTGATACATCTAGATAAATGTTTAAAGTGTTTCATATTGCATGTGTTACAATAAATGATCACATTGCACAAACTTTGATTAGTAGCTGAAAATAATATTTTACATACTGTCTTGTAATTATTCATTTTTTCTAATACATTGTGTTAACTTCATCTTTATTTAAGAAAAACAGAAACTGTGGGTAGTATAATAAACCCTGACTTTTTTGCCTTTATCCCTCTTGAGGATTGCTTTCATTTGCCCCACCCTGTATTCACAGTTTACTGGAAACACTCCAGGCTTTCGTCTCGGCATTCTACTTCCTTTTCATTCATCACCTTGTGGAAATTGCCTGTCCTCCAGGTATCTTCCAGATTGACTGGAAGCAGAGCATTTCTTCATTTGTCAGTTGGAAGGAATTAGTTTTCACTCCACTAATGCTGAGAGTCATGCTTCCCATCTGTCTTTCATTTCTAGAGTAAACAAGACCAAATTACTGATAGCCACCGTCAGAGAGTACTTAGCTTTGAAGTCACCAAAAACAGAACAAATGCGTGGACAGGCAATGAAGAATACTCTGAAATGTTGGCAAAAATTCCATATCATACCCTTTATGCATGATACCTGAAGCTATTCTTAGATGCTGAAGATGAAGGGCTGTCCAAGATGAAGAACTACTAAAGTGATTGTACTAGCTCCAACCATTTTACTTCTGATGGTAGGCAGGTGGATGTTCTTGATGTACACAGCTGATACTTGTAAGTGAAGTCTCCAGTTTGAATGTAGGGGGCATACCTGTGATAAAGGCAGTGTGTATATGCATAGAACACATCTCAAGAGACAACAGCTACTGTTGGTTATGCAACCATTTCTTTCTTGTTGGTGTGTATCTGTTTTGGTAAATTGCATGTTTATGTGTTTTCTCAAAACAAAACCTCTCTATTTTTTCCTACTGTGTTTGCTCTTAGTTTGCAGATACAGTAGAGCTGGCAAATACATAAAAAGCTTTTGCCCCTTAATGCCTTGCTCAAAAGGCAACTATATTTGCAGCCCCTATGTTCCTCTGAATAGTGCTGTCTTCTCACATATGCATTCCATCAGTTTTCTTTTTTGTATCCCTGCTCTTTCAAGAACAAGCCACCAAAGTTGTTAGCAGGCAACCAAGGCTATGGTTCCTTGTCCCCAGTTCCCTTTGTATTGGCTAAATTCTGGTCATTTAAATGCTCTGTGCCTTGGAGCTCTGGGAAGGATAACACTTTGCTAAACCTCTCAACTCATATTGTTTGCTAATTATTTATGTTTCAATGGTGCCTAGCTGTCCAAGTCAAGGATTAAGACCCTATTGTTCTGGGAACTGTACAAACAAATAAAAAAGATAGATAATCACTGTCCTGAAGAACTTAGTCAAGCTACTGTAGGACAGATTTTTGTAGGAATGGATGCAGCTTATGGTGCTTTGTGGATATTAGTATGCCCATTATTAGTTCCCACAACACCGTGGTAAAGTAGGTAAGAATAATTGTACAGATGAACAAAAAAAGATAAAATAATGTTGTTGTTCATGTTGGAAGACACTCGCAAAGCTGGGAATGGAATAATTCAGTTTAGCTGACTTGGCTTGTGATTATGATCCCACTTCCGTGCATTTTATACAGTTGTGACCTTTATGCAACAACAGTGTGTGGGGAAAAACAGCAGTCAAACATGCATTCCTTAGAAAGAAGTAGTTCATTTGAATTTTTGCTTCAAATAACATTGCATTGGAGTTGATGTGGAATACTGCTTTTAAACTCTTTCTATTTAAATGCATCATCTGATGTGAGTAGGTAGATTTAGAGAGTTTACTTCCAGATTTGTTCTTTTTGATAAATGTAAGATCTCTGGGTATCTTAACCACTAAGCTACAACATTCAATTAAAAATCTGTTTCTTTATCCTTACAGGCTACACATCTACAGTCCTTTTTGCCTTTCTTGTCTGGCACAGATCTGAGCAGAGCAGACTAGTTTTCATGTTTACTTTTGTATGTTCTTTTTCAAATTAAAAAGCATTTCTTTAGAAACCTTTTTCCATATCTTGCTTGATTAAAAAAAGAACAGTGATGACTTGGGGAACAATACATGCCTTGTACATAAAATTAATTGAAGTAGATGTAACAAATGCCAAAGATTGATTTGCAATACTATCTTAATATATATGTATATTACAGTGAATTCCTTTTGCCTGTGGTATGAAAAAACAAACACAGGTATTTGAGGACATTCAGCCAGATTATTTGAATGCATTTCTTTGTGTTGCATCTCATTTTTTATGCTGGATCTCAGCTTAGTTTTCACTCCTTATCTTTTTTTGTGGCCTAAAACATACATTTTCCAAACAGATTTTCTGTGTTCAGGTATATACTGCTTTCTAATGTAAATCTGACAATGTCAAGACTTCTGTCATCATAAATATTAACTTCTCAGCTTTTAGTAGTGCTGTTGGAACCTTTTAAATTTTGCTGCTCAGAAATTGCATGCACTTCCATTGTCTTTTTAACGACTAAGAGCTCATTAAAACATACATTCCTCATTGCTTGGATATCTGATATTGAAGTGGTGCACTAAAAACATTTAAAGTCAATATTGAAATTAAGCAGAACCCACAATAGACAGTGGAGCTAAAATAGTGTCTTGATCTTAAAAGGCCTCATTACTCTGACTTTTGTGTCATTAGATAGAGCACTTAATTATAATAAATTGTTGTGGTTTAACCTGGCAGGCAGCTATTTGTTCACTGCCCTCCAGTGAGATGGGGGAGAGAATCAGAAAAAAGGTAAAGCTCTTGGGCTGAGATAAAGACAGTTTAATAGGATAGAAAAGGAAGGGAAAATAATAACAACATATATACAAAACAAGTGATGCACAATGCAGTGGCTCACCACCCGTCAACTGATGCCCAGCCAATCCCCGAGCAGCAGCCAACTCCCCCCAGTTTTATTGTTCAGTATGATTCCATGTGGTATGGTACATGTCCCTTTGGCCAGTTGGAGTCAGCTGTCCTGGCTGCGTCCCCTCCCAGCTCCTTGTGTGCCCCCAGCTACTTGCTGGCAGGGCAGCAGGAAAAGCAAAGTCCTTGACTCGCTGTAAGCGCTGCTCAGCAACAACTAAAGCATGGGTGTGTTACCAACGTTATTTTTCTCCTAAATCCAAAACACAGCAACAAAGCAGCCACTATGAAGAAAGCTAACTCTATCTCAGCCGAAACATAAATGAATAGGCATAATAAGCACTCCTATATTTAATGCTGCCTAATGTTTTCTGTAGCAAATCTCTTTGTTCTGTTGGTTATATGAAGCATGGGAAAATAGCTGTTTACTTCTGGTATGGTGAAGTATTCTAATGCCTCCACTTTGTAACAGGACTTTAGACTTTGGCATTGGGATGGTTCTGAAGCAGTCCTCCTTAATATGCCTGTGAGTGTTACTATGTCACATATCATGTATATGCCTCCTCACCTCATATCCTTATGAAATACAGCACTACTTACGTGCTCTTCAGTTTAAGTACAGTTTTTAATTGATATGATGTATGGCTGACACGAGGTGGACAAGTGACAGATGCAAAGAAGTGCAAGAGGAGTAAGAACTTTATTTACAATGTGTGTGGTATCTCACGGGCAGGAATATGAGGCTTTACCTTAACCAGGGTTTTTCCTGGTGATGTTGGGTAAAAGGCCATATAAATGTGTTAAGGGGATAAACCTAATGTTATACCAGTGGTCCTAGTTCTGGTATGTCCTAATTCGTGAGTTCATTTCCTGCAAAATATAATGAACTGTAATGATAACCTTCAGTAAATATTAGTAGTGATTTGGTTAAACTATTTTAAATCAAAAATGCAAATCTCTAATTACTAGTGAAACCTGTGGAAAGGTTGTTAAATCATTACCTGCTTCTATTCTGACCACCTGGGACAAAAACAGCCTTTTTTTTTTTTTTTTTTTTTTTTCCAAATAGGAATTAAATTCCTGATCTTTGGAAACACTTTTTTTTTTTTTCTATTATCAGCCCCTAGGGAAATCAGAAAAGTTTAAGTGCTAGTTGAAAATCCACCCTTTCCAAAGAGAGCAAATGAAGGATGAATTCCTTAGAACAGGCTTGTTCATTTTTGCTTAAGGTAGTTTCATATTTCTGTTCAGCTTTTTATATTAAATAGGAGCAAATGCAAAGTGTGATCCTGTCAGCCTGGGAGGAGGAGGGTGGGGGGAAAACTTCATTTACTAGAAGTCAAGTGTTCCCCTGGAGCAGTATCTTATAAGGAATTAGAGTATCAGGAAGTCAGGTAGACTACCTTTTTTCTTTAATCAGAGTAGGCTGAGACTGGTTTCTCTAATACCTGACTCTGACATAATGTGGAATGCATAAAGATCCTTTGTCTTTAATACAGGACATCTTGTTATGTCATGTCATATTAGTGTACGAAGTAATACAACCTCAATATAGAATGGCTGGAGTACTGAACAAATCATTATGTATTTTAAATGTATCTACCAAAGTAAGGAAGGTAGCAGGAACGATTAAAAACTTTGCCTTTCCTGATCTGGCAGAGAAGCAGCTGAAAATGGAAGCAGAAGAGTGGCATGTAGACAACCCTGAATACCTTCTGTGTTGGAGATGTAAACAAAAGGCCCAGGGAGGATTATATGATTGTTAGAGAACTGTCAGGTTATGCCAGGGATAGGATAGAATTGCTGACCATTTCGACAAGTGTGGTGAAGTTAAGGGCATGGGAAGAGCTACACACAGCTGAAGGAAAGGTGGGACATTTTAGAAGGTTATTATGCAAGAATTCTTCACATATGGATGGCACTGCAAAGTCTGATCACTATTTAAAGATAGAGTGATAGTTTTATAACAATTTTCATTTTAAGAAATAATTTCGATAATTTCGATATGCTTTTTTTTTTTTTTCTGGTGATCTTTTATATATTGTTTTACAAGTAGATCTTCTGTATCTGGGATAATTTACCACAAAAGCTGCACCATATTTTTTGGTGTTTGTATTGCATGTTTATTCATCTATCGATAGTAGACCTTTTGTAGGTTCTGGAAGTTTATATTTAGCTAATCAGAACAATGAAGCTGGAAAAAAAAAAGGAACAGGAAGCAGAAATATCCATTAAAGGGGGCTAAACTTCATTGTGTTTAGAGATGTTTCTCTGGTGCCTCTCTGCCTGTTTACAAATACCCACAGATATAGACAAACCTTAGGGATTCTATATAATCTCTGTAGAGACTTGGTAGATGCTAATACTTTTTGGCACTACGTTGCATTAATGCATCTGTTCATAGCCAATGTTACCCACTTTTTGGATAATAAGCAATCAAATTTGCTTATGGGAAGTTGCAGCATCTGCCTGGATAGGAGAGAGCTGCCATATAAAAGGATAGTAATGACAAGATACAAAATAATAGTGTGTCAGGGAGAATCATGCAAATACTTTGATGCTAAATTCTGGGAGGCAGATGTTCTTCCACTCCCAAAAAATTATTACAAGATGTCCCCAGATGAGGTTGAGATGGGGAGAAGAGATATTCTGCAAAATGTCCAACCAGATCCTCAGCGGAAGAAAAGGAAGACTTCTTTTTTTTAAAAAAAAGTCATGAAATCCCCAATTTTTTCTTGTCTAACAAACCCCTGAGAATGTTCAAGGAAGATTTTGTCAGAATAAGAAAGTTGGCTATTGTTAGGCCCATTGTAGAAGCATTTGCTCAAAGTATTGTCTTTTCTGTATGTAAATAATAGGGAGTGTATTCCATGTGGATTTTGTAAACTTCTAAAGTGCTTTTTGAAAGGGCACAACATTACTGGGATTCTTCTTCAAACATGTGTGAAACATTTTAGTATCCTCTGTAGCAGGGGAAGCAGAGTCAGCTGTAGCAGTTTAGTAATATTTTGGCATAGGTCAGGCAAGTCCTTCGAGGCAAAATGTCTAGACTGATTTGGGGATTTTCCTGTGGGTTAGTTCTTTGTTAAAGAAATCAATGTCTGTCAAATTAACATTGCCAGAAGCAACAGGCGATTAAATGAACAGTAGCGGACAAATTGTTGACTAAAACCTTGGTAACTTTGGGAGCAAGGGTCAGACTCAGGAAAAGGACCAAAGGCTCGAAATGCAAGTGAGGCAGAATTTGGGCGTTTTAGTCTTAACACTGGAATCCTTAAAACAACAACAACAACCCAAACAACGCTGCTCACCTCTCACAGCTTACTATAGCTTAATATTTACCTCATGTAGACGCTCAGAGAAAAAAGGATATGTAAATCTTTGCCTGATGCCATTCAATTATGAATTAGTGATATGGGTCAGAGCTGTTCTGTTTTTGTAGTATAAAGACACTGAAAATGAGATCACTATTTTTAACAAATGGCAAAAACTAGGTAAGATAAGTAGATAGCCTGTAATGGATTGTTTCTTGCCCTTCATCTTTTTAAAAAAGAGGCAGACATCTTTTATTAAGTGTATTTTGTTGTGAAGATAATATATTTACCTCATTCTTCAAATGTACCTTGTAGTTTATATATGTAGCGTGTGTGTGTATATATAGGTGTGTGTGTGTATGGACATCCACTTCCTTTTCCTCCGCCTCCAGCTTTGGTCACCCACATCGCTTAACTGTATTTTATTTTGTAACTATATGTTCAGGTCTTCTAAATATATGCCATATAGCATCATATTGTTCTGTTTTTCCTAACTCGGCGTTTCATTTTGTTTCTCAAGGTTTTCTTCCTTCTCATCAACTGTATTCTGAAATACTGAAGCAAAAAGTGATACATGAGGTAGATGAACTAGCTAAAATAAATAATAGTAATCTACTACCTGTATGAATTGTATGAGGACAGTACTACAAGCCAAAGCCCTTCTTCATATGGAGTCCTAAAGACAGCATGCTTGCATCGACCTATAAAATGTAATAGGCAATTCTAGTTTTAATATGACTGCCTGCTTGGTTGGTTCTAGGCAACACATTTGGCTGAAGTAGCATGGATTATTTCAGCTTGTTAAAATTCCCACTCCAGTTCCTTTGATGGTATAATAGTATAGATTTTAATTAGCTATATAGTAGTATCGAGATGGAGAATATCTTTGTTTTTCAATGTGCTTGTGAAATAACTTCACAAAGGAAGCCTTTCTGGTGATTTTTCCATGGATCGTTAGGGTTTTAGATCCAATTGTTTGACAAGGAAATCTGTGTAGCTCCTAAATGATGAAAGATAACTTAGTATCTCATTTCTCCTTACATGGGAATTTTTTACTTTGTTAACAGTATCCCTTGCCTTGTGGTCCATTTCTGCTTGGATTTTATCTTTGCTTTTAGTCCCGTTTAAAAAAAAGACTCTCTGAACTTCAGTAGAACCTGAGTTCTGTTCCATTTAATTCCTGCTGAAAACTGTAGTTTTTTGGTTTTGATGCAAAATTGTAATGGAGCTAATTTCTAATAATTTATTTTTGCAGAAAACTTTGATTTGCCTTTCCCCATTCACATTCAGGCTGATGCACACAGACTATTGCTTAAATACATGGTTGTCAACCTCACTTAAATGAATATCAGGTTGTAGTTCTGAGATGTTCTCCAAGGAGATTTTACAGTTACTTCATCTGGCATGTTTTTACCCCAAAAGCTTGGTCGTGAGATTTAGAGGAATAAATATTTTTCTTCCCCCCCCCCCTTCCCTATGCTTAAAAACTACCCAATTCTACAGAATTATTTTCAGGTTAAATATACTTAATTTTGTTCAGCAGTGCATTCATTTGTTGAAAACCTGCAGCTAGATTGGTGGTCTGTTGAGAAAACTATGCTAGCTTAGATAGCTCTGTACTTGATTAGTTCTTTGGCACAATGGTAGAGCCAGGATATTGTATGAATCCCCACCTTGCCCTAATTAATTTCTGCCACAAGAATGTTTGGAGAAATTCTAATGCCTTGCATAAGAAAAAAATAAAAAGTTTTTTTTTTTTTTTTTTTTTACTAATGGGATAATTACTTCCATTTTATGGCACTCCTCATCCTGTAGGATCTCAGAGCACTTTGTGAATTCACATATAAGCTCTTGGAACTGTTTGATGCAGTGGTGCAAAGCTGCCACACCCTGGGTGAATTTGGGCATCTCTGTAGTAATGAAAGATAATTTGGTGGGGGTATGTTATGGAGGCATACTGCCATTATTAAAGTTGGAAATTAGACTGGATTATGACAGTGTTGTTGCAAGTGTTACTGGATTTACCCTGATAAATGTATCCACAAGGATCGTCCATTTGGCACAGGCTCAAAAAATGCTAAATACTGAGTGAGAATCACTGTATCCAGCGGACAGAAGACCACCCATCTAAATTATGATTTCCTTCTTTTGAGAGAGCTAAGAAGAACACAAGGTAGTGATGCTGGAGCTTTTCATCTCAGCTACCAACAGTTTAGTGTATCGAAAGGCAAGGAAAAGGACCGTTTATGATCTTGCATAATTTCAAGAGGTGATTCTCTAGGTAAATTGTTCCAAGAGTGAATAATCTGTTCAAAAAAATTTAAAAAATAAAACATGCACTTTACCTTACTCTGAGTTTGACTCACCTCGACTTTTAAGCTTGATCAAATTATGTTGTTGATTGCTTAATTTTAGAGCTTGGTATATTTAGAAATCTCCTTACTTGTGAGACTGAATCATCACTTCTTTACATTTTCTTAGAATAACCCAAGTAATCTGTAGCTTTCTACGTTGAGAGAATATTTTTCATTTTGTCTTTTTCCTGTTGGTATAACACTTTTCCAAGTATTTTTTGCAATTTACAGGATATTTTTTAAAGTGTAAACAATGAATCCTCATGCACTATTTTGACTATTGCTGTTGCCACATAGAACATTAACATTTTTTCTTTCTTCTTGATATTGTAAGTGGAATATGACCTTTTAAAAAGCTGAAATTGCATATGAGCTCTGAAATTCTGTGTTCAGCTGGGTGCTCAGAATGACTCCTGTGTCCTTTTCTGATATCAGAAAAGTCAATACTGTCTCATAGTTACTCTGGACCTTGTTTTATGAGGTCAATCTGATTAATAACTAGCTCTTAGTTGCATAAGGTATTTCATCCTCATACTAGAATCCACTGTTCATTCTCACCTAGTTTGTATTCTCATTTTCATTGTGCTAGTTTGTGTGGGCTTTGTTGCAGTGACATTGGGAATATATCTACTGGTGTGGCACAAAGAGAGAAAGACTGAGGTTTGATTTTTGGTGATCTTTTATTGTTCCATGATTGTATGTCAGCCCGGGGACTTTACTAACAATGAAATTCGTCCCAGTTGCCAATCATATGGACACAAAGCATGCCTAGAGTCCTGGCTGCTGTCAGTGGAAATGATGTGCTTTAGCTAGTGCCCTTGCATGTGATTTTCACCTTGATTCTACTAGAAGGGAAATGTCTTTAAGCTCTCCAGCAGCACTGTTGGGTGCTTTCTGTATGAATCTGATTCTGAGTACAGATGCAAGAAATAATTGCACCAAGTAGAACCCCTTTTGTGTACTAAACTGGTAATGTAGATACAGCCCTTGACATTTTTTGTCTGTGCCTACGGGTACCATTCTTTTCTTGGCAAAGTACCTCCAGTTATTCTGTGTTAAATTTTTGTTCTTTAATAGCAAAGGTGCACTTTTTCCCTTCTTTCTACAGGTTGATCGTGATTTGTCTAGCAGAACACAGCAGACTTCTTTCTCTGGAAGGATTAAATTATGGATTACTCTGGGTTTATAGGCATTAGGGCTCTCCATCTAGTCAACAACAGTACTAGGGATTTTCAAAATAATAGTATTAGTGTTTTTATGATTTGGGGGTAAAGTTGAGCTCGTACTTTTTTTCTATGGGATGATTGGTTTGTTTGGACTTCCATGCGTCTACTACTCCTAATGCCTAGCAGCAAGTTGTGTACAGTTAATAGTAATAGTCTGTCTCAACAGAGAGATTATAAACTGCTTTCAAAGAAGACTAATAGGAAGAAACGGCATAACTGGCTTTACTTAGGAGTTGATATGCCTACAGCAGCAGTGTAGAACGTGGTTGCTGGTGATGGTAGTGTGGACTGCATTCATTGAGCCAGGAAGTTTATTCCAGAAACAGAAGAAGAAAAATTACTCTTTCATAAAAGCATTACTTGTTTTTAACCCTTGTCTCAATTTTAATCAAAATTGACAGAGGCATAGTTCTTGAAACTATATAGTTTTTGAAAAATCAGTGAGTGTGAGGAGGATGTAAACCCAAATGTATGCCTTCACTGATAGGAGCCTAAATTAGAGCCTTCAGCTCTGTGGCTGAAATGTGAAGTCAGCTGTTATGTTCTGTTTTTCTTTGTCACAGACCGTTTAGCATATGGGATCTGGGAACCAACCAGTGCATAGCTTCTTGAGCAGGTATTTAGTGGACTTAGAAGCAGATGGAGTACCGAAATGTTACAGTGGGTTGTCAGGAGTATTCGGGAGATCTGAAGGTAGACTGCAGGGGAATCACAGTGTGTTTGGAGAGGGCACTTGCAGTTACTGCAGTGAAAGGCATTGGGATATAGGTTGCAAGTCTGCAGAAAAACAGGCTTGTGTAATTCTGTTATGGAGTTAATTATTGTATATTTATTCTTGTCACTGTGAACCACTACTGCATCTGGATGTGTGTAGCAGCAATTTTAATAATTAACTTCAGTAGAAAATGTTTCAGGGATGAGCTTATTTGAACTCGCATTTATCTCACTTTTCTTGTTCACCTGTTTACTCCTTTTGTTTGCTGCTTCCATTATTTCTTATTTCATTGTTGTGTATTGTATATGTAGGCTGAGTATATGCATATGTAAGCTGAATGCTTGCAGCAAATCCATAGTTACAGCTGTCTTAAATTCAGCACTTTCTGGATTCTATGGTAATGAACATGGCAAAAGAAATCTTTAAAATACGATTAAAAAAAAAGACATTAGATTCAGCAAGTATGTCTACTTTTTCAACTTAGTAAAATGTTATTGATTCTGAATAATAGTCTGTTTATAACGCTTCAGCAGTGGAAAGGAAATGGAAAAAAATCGTAAAGATATGCTATTCTTAATTAGTTATGCATTTTAATTGCAAGTCTTCTGATATTGTTATAGAATGGGTTTACATGGGAGAGTAAAATTGGAACACTAACTGCTGGTAACAAGGGAAAAAGCACTAAAGATGACATTGCCAGTACTTACAGAAGTAAGACCAATTCCATACAGGCTTTAAAGGTACATACGTAAAGGAGTGAATATGCAGATTTTCTTTCAGTTTGTATATAAAGATTATTCATTTTGTTCCCTTATTTTGTAAGCATAATTACTCAGGAATGATGAAACAAGAAAATGACAATGTTGTAATAAAAATTTGTATTGCATCTGTGTTGGTTCTGCTTTATGGTTATCAGATCCCATGTATCCGTTCAAAGTCTTTTATCAATTAAAGATGCAGTAAAATAGTGTATATTAACAGTAAAATCAATTTTTATTGTTAACTACTACTTCTTTATCATTGTAACTGCTCAAAGTTGGAAACAAGTTAGCTTGTGGACTTTTGGTAAGTCCCAGCGAGATGCTGTCTGCATTGCTGCTCTTTTCTTTAAGCCTTTGTTCTGTTTTATACCAGGCAACCACAATATAGTTTGCTTCTTAGGAAGTAATACTATTTATCAAAATATTTTGGAACTAATATGGGCAGTGGGGGAAGAAAAATTGGTGTAATGCTAAAATCTGGATCTCACTCCACCCCTAGTACTTTATTCAAACATCCACTCTTGGAAAACATACAAACAAAAAAAAACACCCACAAAAAAGTCAGCCCCCAAAACTACCTATTACAATGCCTTTGAATATTCAACAGATCAAAAGCATTTGTAAATAACATATTTCCTTCTGTGTCACTTAGAGCTAAACAAATATGTGCTTTTTTTTTTCTTGTGGATATGTTTTGTGCCAGTATTTCCAGCTGTTTCCACCATTTCGAATCTGTGGTCTGAAGCTTAAACTATGTCTATTGTTTCACAGAGCTCTGTGTGCATGACAAGTATGCTTAACTGCACTGTGTCAAACTTTGTTAAAAAGTTTTTCAGTCAAAAAGAGAGTTTAGAAATAGTAAGATTTTTAAAGAAATGGTTGTAATGTAAATTGGCTCTGAATATACAATGAAATAAATATAGAGGGTTTAGGATGCTAACTTTTGCATGCCTGGATCAGTAAGAATTTTCCTCTATTCTACCATTTTTATATAGGCACTCCCTGACAACGCCCAAGTTCAGTAACTGAACTTCTTAAAGCAGTGTAGAAACTTTCAAATCATACATCTTAAATGTGGATTTAAATTTCATGTGTGGAGCTGTTTAGTGTGTGGCTAACATATAAACTAAGCTGATCTTGAGCTGAAGCTTTTATTTCATTGTTCTCCTCTGACATCAGTATATTGGACTTGCAGGAGAGTACACTGCGACAATGTGTTTAGGTTTAAACAATTACAGATAATTAGAGTGGTAAATGTCATGGTGTACAAGTGTTAGTGAAATATGTTTTTAATTATTACTTTGCTTTGTGTCATATTTCTGCCCTTGAAGTCAGCAATACCCTCAAGATGCTTTATCCCATTTATGGAACTTCTCCACTCCCTACTAATTATGTGTAATTAATACCTTGCTAAAAAGTTGGAATTGCTTAGTCTTGTCCTAGTATCATTTGTTACTCATATATTTAAAAATATAACTTAATTTTAATTAACACTAAATTATTTCAGAGATAAACTTTTCTGAAACTCTCTTCAATTCTGAGTCAAAAGAAAAATGCTTTTTAATCTGTATGTTATTCACATTAGTAAAGAATATTTTGTATTCTACCTTAAACTCTTCCTTTTTTTTTTTTTAAAAAAAAAGGAAACATTTTGGTAAATTACCGAGTAACTTCAGATTTCAAATATTTATTATCTCTGGACCTCTGTATATGAGAGAACACTTTATCTTATCTATGTTGGAGCTTGAGTTCTCTATTCCTTTATATTTTATGTTGAGCTTTTTTATTTCTTAAGTATTTAAAGAATACAAATCATTTCTGCATAATTTAAAAATATTCCAAAATGTCTTTTTGTTGCCCTTTATTCTTTAGTATTCTGAAAGAAGTTTCTTTTCAAGTTACTTCATCTTGTTGCTTCTTTTTATTTTTCTTTCTTTTCTTTTTGGTACTCAAATCTCTTAAAAACTGCTATTGAGAAGTAGAACAGTTAAATTACTTTTTCTAAATGGATTTTATAAAAGGATCCTCTTTTGCAGTCATGATAATGATCTAAAATGACAGAAATTACTAACTTAAATAATATAAAAGTGACAACTGTGATTTTTCTAAGACTTCTCTGTATATTAATAATACAATTCATATGTATAATGCTGATTATTTCCTTGAATTTCACTGATGCATTACAAAACAAGAATAGAAACTAAAATTTTTCATCTTGCTTTTTTATGAAAATTCTTGAGTAAATAAAAAAAAAGGCGAGTTGTATTTTCTGCACTCTCATTTGGATCATCTTTAACCCACTTTTGCATTCTTGACAATTTTGAATCCTGGAGGAGACTATGCATAATAATATTTGGACTGCCACATTCTATTCTAAACACTGGATTTTTTTTACACATGGTTAAATTTGACACACTGGAAGGGTTGTTTCAGCTTTTGTAAAGGAAAGCTTATGCATTGCAGAAGTAATTGACTCTTGAAGGAGTCAACCAGCATGTTGTTTGAGGTTGCTGAAGCTGATAAATGCCTACTTGTGTATTAAGATGTTTTACCAAGGGCTTGATAAGGAAACTGAACAGATTTGGAATAAAAGGGAAGGACTTCTCTGAGTAATTTTTTTGTTATAAGAAATGAGGTAGAGTACGTGACTAGTTTTCATAGCAAGAAGTCACCAGTGGAGTTTTGTGAAGACATGCTGGGATCTCTGCAGTTCATTTTATTCATAAATAATTTGGAACAGGAAGTGGTGATACCCATTTTTTCTAGGTAGTAGAGATGAGAGCTAACTAAGAAGAGTTATAGACTGGGTGTTTAAAAGGAAAGATAAAATTGATAGGCAAATGTAGATAAAGTTGTATGCACAGAGAGGGATAATTGTCATACTGCTCATGAAATGATGGAAGCTAATCTGACTGTCAGTACCGCCAACTGGCGTCTGAACTTATACTATCTGGTTTTAAGAAAAAGTTAGTTTATTGCTTATGATCAAATGGGAAATGAAACTTTAGGAATAGTTAGGGAAGGAATGGAAACTGGCAGGAAAAACGTTATCATAGAATCATAGAGTGGCTTGGGTTGGAGGGGACCTTAAAGATCACCTGGTTCCAACCCCCCTGCCACAGGCAAGGACACTTCCCACTAGACCAGGTTGCCCAAAGCCCCATCCAACCTGGCCTTGAACACTTCCAGGGATGGGGCATTCACAGCTTCTCTGGGCAGCCTGTGCCAGTGCCTCACCGCTCTCATAGTGAAGAACTTCCTCCTAACATCTAATCTGAATCTCCCCTAAAATCATGCCATTTTAAGTCCTGTTTCTTGGATGTTATGTACTGTTCTAGTGTTTCTACCACAGGAGGGTTGTATTAGAGCTGAAGTTTTTTAAAGAAGGGCAAAAGTGTTGATCAAAGTTTTGAAGTAGCTTCCACATATAGAGTGACTGAATAAACATTAAACTCTCTATCCATGGAAAGGGATAACCGAGAAGAGATGTGGTGGAGCACTTTGAAGGGCAGGGAAGGTGGTTTTGCACTTCCCGTACTGCCAAAACAACAGAGCGTGAGATGAAAAGAGTTGAAACAAAGAGAAGAAAGGAGATCTTGTATTGCAGTGTGTGGCTTAAACTGTGATGCTCCCTGAAGCATACTGCTATTCAAAAATAATTGAGTAAATTCAGGATTTGTTTAACTCATTGAGAACTGTTAAGGCAGTCACTTCTGGTTCAACATGTGCCTCAAGGACTTTTTTTATTTATTTAGGGATTTCCTAAACCACCATAATAGCCAACAATGTATCTGAGGCCAACAAAGTATACTGGGAAAGTAACAAGATATGATTGTCTTATTTACATATCTTTGATGATCAGTCAGCCTCTATTAGATGCTGGATGCTGGGCCAGCTAGCCTGTGGCTAACTTACCAAATACATCCATTCTTATGAAAGACCATCTGAAATTATTGGTCCTTGTTACATGTAATTCATGTTTCTGGATGGACTGATAGTTTAGCAATATGAGAATAGATTAGAACTTGATTTATCTTAATCAGTCCAAAGCATCTTGAAGTAGTTGTATCAGATAAGCCCACAGGTCTTGCTTTTGGTACTGTTTTTGTTCGGTACTCTGTTCCCTACTGCGTTTTCCGATAATAAAATTCATATAATCACTAACTATAGGAAGCCAAACTGATTGAGAGAGAAGAATGACTTTTCTAGATGGCTAAAGAGTGGACAAATATGTGTTTTGGAAAGCTAATGGAGCAGCTGTTTTGCATGTAAATAACTGTAGAAAAATACAGAAGAAAGCATATAAGGAATATGGAGGTTCTTGGTTACTGCAGTCCTTTTTTGATCTTGCAAAAAACCAAAACAGACATGGCATTTGAAGAAAATCCCATTCTTCTATGGATTTTGTGCTTGTACTTTGTACTTACACTCCAAAGTTTGTCGCTACAAGGTTGATGATTTCTTTTGTTGAGGCTTCAACTCCATCAAGTTTTTGTACACGTAAGTTCTCATCGATTTAGTCAACTATATAAAGGTGTAGCAAGATACTTGCAGCACCTGATTAAATTCTTTTGTGGTTACAAAGTGTTTATGTAATTCTGTAACACTTTGCGGAATACCTACAATTAGGCATAAGCTTCGAAAGTTTTTACTTTTGATCTATCCTGAACATACAGCACACTTTATTGTGGACAGTTGGGATGCAAGGTCTAATTAGCAAAAGAAAATATTTTATTACTTAAAAGTATGATTTCATTAAGACTAATAATTTTTTTTTTTTTTTTAATTACAACAGTGTACAGACCATGACCTGGATTATGGAACTGAATGTTTGCATCTGGCTCTGAAATACTGTAAAACAAATGCCAAACTTGTTGAAGGAACAGCTGATCTCTGGAAGGTAAATACAGTAATAATTTCTATTTTGTTATGCATCTGTTTATATTAATAAAATCAGCATTTCAGCAAAATTTCAGATAACTGTAGAAGTTCAAATGTGTTTTAAAGTGTAATAGTTAGGCTTATCTCTTTCAAATTTCAGAATTATGGAAATGCAGGAATGTTGTGTAACAATTAAGAGGCCAATTTTCTGTGTGTAAATACTTACAAATAAATAAATAAAACATGCTTTCAGGAGCTTGAGAAAGTAAAGGTTCTTCCCACCCCTGCCCACTGATCATCGTTCTTCATGCAGATCGGTAGTAGCTGTACTGTCTTGAAGTTGGAAACCCATTAAAAAAGATCAGAGCATGGGTTAAGATCAGATGAATGGAGATTCTCAACCTTTGCAGCATTCAGTGCTAGACCAGGTAGTAAGAAAATAACAGGGTCTATGATAATCCTTCAGAAGTGGGGAGGGAAACTAGATTTGTGTCAGCAAGATACTTCAAAGAATTCCAGTTACAGATCAGTTATTTTTTACTGCTCACAGTATTGTCAACTCCAAACTCTTATGTGTAGTAACAATGGAAGCAGTAGCTACTTTTTGGGAAGTTATTTTCAAGTAGAAATATGGAGCTTAGTCTGAATTTCAATATATTGAGAGAGTAACTGATTTTTTAATGAATAGTTCAGCCAGTGGCTGGTGATGGCTGTGGAATTAATATTCTCTTAAATCCATCATTGCAATTGGAGACCCTGTCATAAAAGTAAATCGCTAAAAGCATGGATTAAGTTTCTGATAGCAGTTCTGCATGTTTACTTGGGTTTCAGAATGCAAAGTGAAGGGCATGTGTCCCAGATTCTAATACTGTATTCTGGCTTCTGGAAAGAAAAACAGCCAGCTTTACAAAACATAGTGATGAAACAACTCTATTGCTTTACTTAGTCCTCTGACCTTGAGTTGGATTATGTTACTGCCTCTGCCATTACCTATTAGGTGAATTTGGTTGGGTTGTTTTGCCTCTTTAACCTCTCATTGTTTCTTTAGCCATAAAATAATCAACACCCATGATAAATTACGCTGCAATTTAATGACAAAATATGTATTAGTAGCTATTATTAAAATTTCTGATAATTGTCAGTAAAATGTCAGTTATTTATTCATGTTAATTGTCTTATCTCCTAACACCGTTTTTGTATACCATAGGCTTCCAGTGTTTGCTAAAATTCAACAAATATTGCATGTTTTATAGTTAAGGTTGTGTTAATGATAAGCTTGAAATTCCTAAGTTCGTTTTGTCTTTGGATTATTATGAGCTGGTTTGAGTTCATTGTTATAGACAGACTTGGGCAAATGTTACCTGAGATAATGAAGACAGCATGTATCTGGAACTAGGAAAACCAACTAGGACTTGAGTAGTCTGAGAATCTGTGAAACTATAGACGTGTATCTATAAAGCTAGGAATATTCTTTTATGAAATCAGCTTTCTCCTGCTTCCTCTAAATCCTTTGCCTATTTTCCTCTTCTTTTTCTATGAAGATGTCACTTTTTCTCTGATGCCAAATATCTGGCTAGCAACACTTTGATTTTAGAACATTACATTCAGTAACTCTGGAAAGTTTAAGACCTCTTCAAATGAGCTTTTAAAATTTTTTAAACATCATTGCCTGATAATCTATAGGTTCCTAACAACTGATAAAGCAGGTGTGTATTCAGGTGCCGAACGATATGTCCCTGCTGTTTTAAAGAATCTCATTTCATTGTTTTGGATTGTGGTACGTTATTCTTTCTCAGTAGCTGTTGTGTCATGCGATTTTTAAGTGTTCCTTTTTTTTTTTTTTTGTATTCATAAGTTGAAGGATCTGGAAGCAGCTCAAATCACTCCATCTGTCTCTGACAGTAAATTTCCTCCAATGGGACATGATTTCTAATAATATGACAGTAAATCTTACACAGAAAAGTAATTTCCTGAATCTGCAGTTCACGTTTCCTGTGCAATTTAGCAGCAAAATTTACTTTCGTTTTGGTTGCATACAATAACTTCTTTCAGTATCTTTTCTGGGAGATAATCTTTCTGAAACAGATTGTCTGCTTTCCTATTCAGTCTTATAAGGGACAGATTTTGTCATGCATATTTGTATTACATCACTTTTGGAGGGTTCCGTTGTTCTTGTTGCAAATCATGGTGCTTACATGAAGGGTAACAAAATACACCCGTAAGTTTGTTCTTTATAATGTTTATTTAGTTCTTTACTATCTGTCGATACTACTGGTGCCCAGCAGATGAAATGTAGTCTTTTGACTTAGAATGACAGAATAATTAAGATTGAAAGAAACAACTGAATGTCATCTGGTCCAACACGGTACTGAAAGTGGGGCCAGGTTAGTTAGATTAGGCTCTGCAAGGCTTTGTCCAGTTGAGTGTTGAGTTTATCCAAGAATGGAAATTTCACGTAGTCTCTAGGAAAACAATTCTGAAGCTTAACCACCCATATGAGGTAGACTTTTTTCTTCATAAGATCTGATCAGCATTTCCCTTGCTGCTTCTTGCACTGGAAAAGGATGAGAGGCCAACAGGAAAAGCCTGCAAGAAAAGTCTAGTTTACTCTCTCTATAACCAGTAATATGACCCATTCCCACCCTTAGTCTTCTGTCCTTCGGGCTGAACAAGCTAAATTCCCTCACATCATCTTAGCAGTCCTCTGCTGGACTTGCTCCAGTTTGCCGGTGCTTTATACTGGAGAGGCCCAAACTGGAAACAGTACTCAGGTGTGTTCTCAGAAGTGCCAAGTACAGGGCACTTCTCACTTCTACAGACTTGCTGTCTACTTTCTTACAGCCCAGTTGGATGCACTCCTCAGCAATGCTCCACACAGATACTGGACAGAGAAGTTTGTTAGCTAGTGACATACTGGAGAATATCACGGAGGAGGAGATCCAGACAGAAAAGATGAAAATGTTGTGGATCAGATGAAAGTGTCAGTGTTGACAGTAGTGTGCAGTGCATGACAGTAGCAACAGCACCCATTTATGTGCAAATCCTGTGCTGCAGGTAGTGCAGAGCAGCCAATCTGCTATACACAATATATACAAAGGTACTGGTGCCATATCATTAAAGTACCTGTACCTTCTTACATCCTATTCCCTATCTTTTGTAGTTAAGAGTCAGCGGTGCCTTGTATAGTTCGTCAGGGCATTCAAAGTCAAGGGCATAAAAATGATGAGGTCTGTAAAATAGTAAATTGTTTCTGCAGCAAATGCATGTATAAGTTTAGAGGCTACAGAAAGAATATGGCTCCTTCCTGCTTGAGTAGCACCCTGGTATTGGTCACTCTGTACCATGATGTTTAGCTATTCTGTACCAGGGTGTTTGGCAGGTGACTTGGAGCAGTACCATTAAAGAAGGGAACAATTCTGCTCAGTTTGTGTTGTTTGATGAAATGCAGAAGACTACCAGTTTTCTCAGTGCTTGCCTATGAAATGGTTAGGAGCTGTTGCTGTTCGTTTCTGATCACCTTTCAGAAGCAGGATTGTCTTTCCTTATCTATCATAATAATGTGATTTGTAATATTTTTTTTTCTCTGAAGCTTTTCGATGCTGAGATGCATAATATTGCATACACCAAGAACTGATGTTGTCCCAGTGGCTCCAGTCTTCTTTTTTTCTTTTCAGTGAGAGGCAAAAAGATATTCCATCCAGATACATGCGAACTGAAATAAACATTCTTCAAAGGTCTGTTGAGGTTTTAGAGTATGTGTAACAGAAAAATTGCAGGTAGTTTTTCTGTCCCAGAACTGGGCACAGTACGGTAGGTGCAGCCTCACCAATGCTGAATAGAAGGGAAGAGTCGCCTCTCTTGACCTGCTGGTGATACATTGCCTACTGCAGCCAAGAATACCATTAGCCTTCTTAGCAGCAAGGGCACACTGTTGACTCATGTAGACTAGGGTCTACTTGTAGTGCCTAGAAGAGTAGTATTTCCAAGTCACTTGTTGTTGGAGGTAAAGAAAGCAAGAGATAGTTTGTTTACTTTCTAGTAACAAATTACAAAAATTAAAATAATTCTTCTGGTGCCGCAATCAAGCAGGACCAGTTAAATGACTTCAGTGTTATAAATATTTATAAGTTCTATTATATAATTGCAACTATTTATAACATATTTAGGATCAGGATGGCAAGAAAAGAAAACAGAATAACACCATCAAAACAACATTTTCAGTTTCTCTCTACTCGACACTTTTGAAACAAAATGCCCTTAAATGTTCTAGGGCGATATCCTCTTAAATAAAAGTGTGAAATCACGTAACAGAATGTAATTGTTGGAGCCCCGGGGGGGAGGGTGTATGTGTGTAAAAATGCAGCTAAAAAATATCGTGGCAACATTTTAAAAATAAGATCGATATGCATATAAAGATTTATGCTGATAGTTTGAAAAATCATCACCGTTTCTAAAAACAACAGATTATTTTCTAATCCTACAAAAATATCCCATACAGAGGAGATCTATATGTTACCTTTAGCATAACAGAGGGAAATGCATCATTAAACTAAAATGCAGTGCATTTTGTATATGTGTGATCATACCTTTATATTTGTTTGGTAAAGAGTTATGTATTGCATTTAACGTACTGTTTTGTAAGTCTGAAATGCTTATCAAGCTAAGTTAGTTTGAAGAAGAACATTAAACATTAAAACATTTAAACATTATCAGGGAACAGCTTTGGGGAATTTTTAAAGAACATCTTCCTAGCTAGTCAAAAGTTGCAGCCTGACAATTGAGAAGGAAGGCCACACTGCAAAACAAAACAACAAAATCCCCAAACCAGCAACACAAACAAAGGTTGTCCAACAATTTGAGGTTTTTCAAATATAGCAGGTATTAATGGATTCCATATAACAGATTACCTTTACTAGATAGATACAATGGTTTGTTTATAATATAAAAAAGTAGAGAGTTGTTTACTAACTAAGACTATTCTGCCTTTGGGGAATAAGCAGCTGATGATTTCATATCCTGCAAGAGTGAGGTATTTGTGTTGAGTTAATAATTGACATAACAATTTTCTGGATTACAACAATAATGTTCAAAAAGTCTTGAAACACTGGATGCTCAAGAGGACCAAATGAAAATTAATGTTATCACATGCAATATAAAATCTGAGTAATTAGATGTATGTGAGTTTGATACTGATCAACAAAATAAGGGGTACACTGCTATAGGCAGAACTTGATTATTAATGAGTTAATGGACTAATGTAATTAATGTCAACCAACTTTATTTTGTGAAATTTACTCCAAGTAGTCTTGGCTCATAAAGATAGTAGTGTTGATGTAATACTAGGCTGGCAGAAGTTTGACTTGTTGCTACGTGGCATCTTAATTAAAAATAGGATGACTGTGTAATTGTTCTAGTCATTAAATAGATTAAAAACTGGATAACGGATACATTTCAAAAGATAATTCTCAGCGTGTGCAGTTCTGCAGGAGCTGTTATAGTCTCTATTTAACATTGGTCTGATAAATTTTTACTGATAAAATTTGCATAGGACACAAAGTTTTAAGGAGTTATATGTAAAAAGATAATTGATCAGAAGTAAACTAAGGATTGCTTGGTAAACTAATATAAGCAAAAGGTATGTTTTTCTTTGCAACTAAATATAAAGAAGTATGATTAGAAACAAAAAATGTATAGGCCACATCTGGAGAATTCTTCTAGGAAGGAAGAGGCTTTGAAGGTGGTGTATATACAGAGTATAGCAAGTTTCCATTGTGGGCAAAATACCTTGTGTCAGCCATGGATATGGAAACAAGACTCTCGTTAACTGTAATAGACTTACACTACTGAAAAATTATACCTATATTAGTAAAAGAAATAATGAGACTTCTCCCTCGCTGTTTTTTATGATCACAAGTCCTTTCAAAATGAATCTATTTTGTTATAAAATTGTAGAATAGAAGTACAGCTTTTTAAGGAATTATGAAAAAGGATACATGAAAATAGGTGCAATATCATAATTTCATGATTCTTTAAAGTGTTAAACATAGGTCTAGGTTTCAAATTAATTCTAAGCAGATCTAAATATTTTAAATGTTTCTCTCAAGTCTCCAATAATTTCTGCAACTTCTGTTCTTATGACTTGCTAGTGATATTGTACCATAATTAAGAAATTGACAATATCATTTCTTTATGATATTTCAAACTTAAAGAATTGCCTTCAGGGCATTGTTTTATTGGTTTTACATTCCTTCCTGCTGTGTTAAATCTAATGAGGCTTGTCTGTCCTTTAGGTGACCTACAAGCGGGATCTGTATGCAGCTGAATCGATTATTAAGGGTATGTGTTTGTCCTTGTGGCTGGCAGTTTGCATATTCCTGGGTTTAATTTAGAATTTTGTGTGCTATTGTTTTAAATGTCCTTAAGAAAAGTTTTATGATGAATAAAATGTGCTTAGGCAAGTTGTTTTAGCTAGTTCTCTGGGGTACTTATTTTATATTATGCATTATTTACCTTTATTATTTACTTTACTACTCTTAGAATAGAGAACCTTATAAAAAGCTGTGTACATAGCAGAGTCAAACATTAATTTTGAATGGCTGTATAAGCAATAAACAAATATTTGTTTGTTTTTGAGTTCCAGTTCAGTTCTGAATATGTTCCATCTTTCTAATCTAAGCAGTAGACTGAAAAACATATATTAACTCTTTAGGGCTCTTTATTCTCTTACACACAATGACTTGTTACATAAAGTGATATAAAAATGATATGATATTGAGATATTCCATTAATTTATATGTACTTTGGACTGGATTTTAACCTTTTCCTGTGCTGATACAGTGGTTTAATAGTCTAAAGGCTAGATTTAATAGCAGTCTAAAGACTAGCTTTAACACAATCTAGAAAGGAAGAAGTCTTAAGTAGTTCATAGTGAACACACTGATGGTTATTGTAGACTGATAGGCGCTAATTCAGGTGACTCTTGCTTGACTCCTTGTTGAGAACTGAGGAATAAAGGGGCAGAAACTGATGAAGAGAAAGAGACTTCAGATTAAAAATATCTTTCTAGAGAATGGAGTGTGGTTACTGTTTAAGAGAACAGAGCAAAACCCATATCCTATTAGGTCATGGTGAGTCACTTTGGTGCCTCATGTGTTGTTACAAGACCCAGTATAAGTTTAGCTTCTGGCTTGAGTAAATCAGTCCATTCTGAGTGCAGCTGTGTCACTGCAGACAAGCTGGAAAGCTTAAACATATCTCAGATGTTGCTGTGGTATTCTGCACGCTGCTTCTCTAGACCTCCATGAATGCAATAAATTTGAAATTTCTTGTTATTATGGTAAACAAATACTGTATATTCTAATATATGCATTGCTAGAACCACCTTATTGAATTTTTCAAGGATGTGTCATGGAGGTAGGATCTTGGAAACCTCAGAAGCTCTGGTTTTGACCAGGACTTGGCTCTTGTCTCCAGAGCTGGCAGCCTGGAATTCTGAAAAAACTTATTTTGAGTGGGATTCATGGAGATTCCAGACTACTCTAGCTTTCAAATTTAAGATTTCCAAGCATATTAAAGACAATAAGGTGACTGGGAGTAGTCAGCATCAGTTTATAAAGGGAAAATTATGCCTGACCAACCTGATGGTCATTTCATCATAGAAGGCTAGCTTTGTTGATGAGAGAGCAGTGACTACTGTCTATCTTGATTTCAGCAAGGCTTTTGACACTGTCTCTCATAACGTCCTCATTGTCAAACTGATGAAGTACAGAGCAGAAAAGTAGACAATGAGGTGGATTGAAAACTGTCCGAACTGTCAAGCTCAAAGGCTGAAGTCTGGCTGGATGACTGTTCTCACAGAACACTAATGTTCTACCCCAGGGGTCAATACTGGTTAACTTTACTAATAATCTGGATGGTAGGACAGAGCACACCCTCTGCAAATCTGCAGATGGTGTAAGATTGGGAGGAGTGGTTGATAAATCAGCTGGTTGTGCTGCCATTTCAGAAGGACCTTGACAGGCTGGAGAAAGTGGTGAACAGGAATCTAATGAAATTCAACAACAGAAAATGAAAACTCCTGAACATGGAAAGCAGCTTTGCAGCAAAGGACTTGGGCTTCCTGGTGAACAACAAATTGAACAAGAGCCAGCAATGCATCCTTGTAGCAAAGTGATCTGACAGCCTCTGGGGCTGCATTAGGCAGAGCATTGCTAGCAGGTCAAGGGAGGTTATTGTTCCCCTCTACTCAGCCCTGGTGAAAGTTGGAGTGCTGGGTCCAGATTTGAGGTCCCCTGTGCAGGAAAGACATAGACATACTGGAACAAGGCCATGAAGGTAGTAGAGCATCCTTCATATAAGGAGAAGCTGAGAGAGTTTTGTTCGGTTTTGTTTTGTTCAGAGAGAATTGTTCAGTATGGAGAAAAGAAGACTCAGGGGATCTTAACAGTGCATATAAATACCTGATGGGGATGAAGTAAAGAAGATGGAGCCGGGCTCTTCCTCAGTGGTGTTCAGAGAAAAGACAACAGGCAATGATCCTGAAGTGAAATACAGAAAATTCCATTTAAACGTCTGGAATGCCTGAGAAATCTTAGGATTCTCAGGTTTTTTATTACAAAGCTGGGAAGTTGGACTGGAGACTGTCTTTAGTTTCCTAGGAATCATTTGTTCAACTGAGGTTGTCAATATTCTTCTCTTGGAATCCAGAGCTTCTAAATGCCATTTTCATCAGCTGTTATTGAGTTACTGAAATTACTTGAGTTAATATTTTCAAAACAGGATTTTTAACTTCCTGAGCTTATGGGAAGTTTTGAAAATGGAGAGGTGATCTGACTTAAACTGGAAAAACATTTTCAAAATATGCAGTTTCTCCAATTTGTCCACCTATTTTTGCATAGCTACAGACCTTATTGGACATTTACAAACTTTATGCAAACAGCTTTCTACCATTAAGAGTTTTTTTTGCAAATAAAACCTACGTAAGTTCTTGAGTTGACCAAGTGATTATCAAAGCATTTTTTTAATGTTCTGAAATTAACGTGCTCTCAGAAAAGTACATAGAAGTTTTCACTTAATTTTACATGATCTTTCCTTGGATAAAACAATTCAGTTTGAATATAAATTTTAAAAGCTCACATACTGTTACTATGCTTGTCATGTAAGTGAAATGACTCACAAGAAAAAAAATAGTTAATAGAACAAATCAGTACGCAAAACAGGGATGGTACAGTACAATATAAAATCAAGCAATGATATTTATCTCGATGAATAGGAATTGGAAGCAATACTTTACCTTTAATGGCAGTTCAAGGGAACAAAGGGAGGCTTCCAATCTTTGAGAAGTGCAAAAGTAATTATATAAAAAAATGAAGTTCTTTTTTTCCAATCTAAATATAGATCCCATTCCACTGGTCATTATGCTTGTCCATAACTAACTGATGATCTGACTTAACTTCAGTTAAATCATAAGTTTTTGTAGAGTCAGTACCAAACTAGAATAGCAGTTAAACACGAAGAAAAAAACTCTTCTGAGACCCTATTTGCACCATCAGCATACAGTTTATTTCATCTAGTTAGGTGCAAATTTGTCTATACGTGAATGATAGGTCTTGGTGAATTCCTGATTCAGATAGTTTATGCGTGCTTTTACAGTACAGACTTCTTTTAAATTTGAAATATTATCTGTGTTCTTAAGTATTATCTATATAGTAGAGACTTTCAAAGAACAATTTTCTCTGATGGTAATGTTAATAAGGAAATGTAGAATCAGGTACAGTTGCTTGGATGTACTCTTTTCTTACAATATTTGTAAATATTTACTGTAGCGAGAATTGTACTTCTGTGATTCAAGCATGTTGAGCCAGTCATGTCAGCATAAAATGATGTAAAAGCCCTGAATCAGCTGAATGCATGTAATATGTTGATCATATCTTGACAAAAGGTTCAATATCCAGCTTGGAAAAAATCTCAGAAAATTCATAGTTCTGTGTTAATTTTGATCTCGTTTTTCTTTTTCCTGCATATTTTTCATATTTACTTAGCATGTATATTCTCAATATTCAATGGCAATTTACCAGTCATTACTGGATCAGGTAGATCCATCTTCATTTCCACTTTCCTCAAACTTAACTGTAGACTGTACTTCTTCTGCAATACAAAAGGCAATTTATTGGGTGGTATCATTCAGTATTATTTGAATATTTAAGAGCTATTTAGTTGAGAGGACCTTCAGGATGTCCTGAGGACGTATAAACTTGAAAAGAAAAATCAATCTGCTCTGACATATTTTTGAAAAGTTCTTGCTCATCATTTTGCAGGTTATTTGTTACTTTACTAGATACATTCTTTTGTAGTGGGCAAGGAGAAAAACAGGTGGACAGCTTATGGAAAATGTTGCTTTATGTAGCTAGAGGGAGAGACAGCATCCTGCTCCCTTCCTTCTGCTGTCCAGTTTGCTTGTGCCTCCCTCCCTCTGTACTTAATCCTGTTGTTACAGGGCAACTTTTGTGAAGGTGGAACTGGATCATAATGCTTCATGTAGGGAAGCTAGAAACAAGTGTAATATGAAAAAATGGCTTCTGTGCTCTCTGTGATGTCCTCTCATCCTCATAAAGGTGACTACATATATTCTTTTAATCAGTGCTATACTTCGTAGAGCGTTTTGAAGAAATGCCAGTATGTTTGTAATCTTCTGAAACATTATGCTTAAAAATGTTTTAAGAATATTTTGTTTTTACTGTTAATTTTACGTAACACATACTATTTCATACATAAAAATGTTACTACTGCAACCTTCATGCAAATTAATTTCCATGTTCCTATGTATATAAGGACTTCATTAATCTCATCAAGGAAGATTTGCTTTTATTTAAAAATAAGACCCACACAAAGCAGCTTTCTCTAAAACTGCCAGTCTAGAAAATAAGGATGCAGTTCATTCAAGTGAAAGGCACAATCACAAAGTTTAACTATTCTATTTATGTTCCATTCTATTTATAACTGGAGCATGAATGCTGTAAGTGACCACTCATTCTTTTCATACTGTTCAAAGATACATATTTTATGTGTTTGATTCATCATGTTATCACAGTTAATACAATCTTTCCCATCTGTTTTTTATAATAAATGATTTATGTAGCTTAAAGTAGAAATGAAGACCTGCACGGTGGTAAATCAGGCTAATCCCTTGCTTGATCTTTTCTTCGTTACTGTAGCAGCATGCAATATATCTGCTTAAGTAACCACAGTAGCCTTTTATTATACTGGTCTGTATGGAAAAATCAAGTTCCTTGAAGTTTAGCTTTGCTTTTTGCTGTGTTGCATGAGTTCAGGAGGGGGAAACCTTACGTGTTCTTTACTCTTTATGCAGACAGCATAGTAAGAGTCCTCCTTAGCTAATGAGGACACCCCACAACAGATTTTAGCTATATTTTGCTATGTCTGTGGGCAACCTTCAAGGACAGGTCACCTTCCAGCATGGCAGCCATCTTACAAGCCAAGGTGTGCTATTAGGCCTTTCCTACTAGCTGAATAGTTGACTGTATAACAGAGTCTGGACTGCAGAACCCACTACTCAGCTCTGTATGAAGTGCTCCTACTTGTCGTTACCCTTTTGTGTTTTCTCCTACAACTTAGGTATCTGTCTGCTGTGTGGTAGCTACTCACTGCTGTTTGAGCTTCTGTGTTAGGGACCTGCTAGTGTCATGGAAGTGTCATGAGACTGATGGAGAAGCCACCACTGCAAGAAAGTGGCAGTTGTTATGCAGTGTTTCTTCTGAGGGTTTCAATGCAGTCCCTGGAGAGAGGAAGGAAGGGCCTTCTGCTGATTCTGGTCAGTCTAGAGATATAAACTTGGCTAGTAGAAGTCCCCAGTACTCTAGTGTTCTAGCAGGAGACCCACATGCTTGTGGGTTTTCAGATACTGTTCCCCCTTAGAGACATCCTCAGGGAGGGGTTTTCTGGATATGTTCTTCTTCTTTTCCCTTTTCCCTTCTTTGGGATGATGATGAGATATTAGCAAATTCCAGGAAGAATATTTATGTCAGGAATACCTACCTTCCCATGTGGAATTTACTTTCTTTTGCTTTGCTAAAAGCCCTTCTGTTTGACAGTGGCTGCTCGTGTCTCTGTAAGCTTGCTGAGCATAGCTGACAGCAATCTTTGTACAGGTGCTTGGTTTGGCAACACTGAGAATTTCCTACCTATATGGAGAAGAAGGTGCCAGTTCCTGACACTATTTATCACTTTGGGTATAAATTTTGTTACCTGTGGGATGGTGGTCTACATGATGGTGGTTCTTTGTGTTGAGTTTTTGAAGAGGACGCAGGACTGAGATGCAGCATTATACGCTGTATGGTATGGTCCTGTATCACATACTTGGGTGGATTCAGATTCTAGTTTCAAGTGCAGAGTGCCTGAAGGCACAGTCCTGTATGATGCTGTAAGGCTGGGTTGCAAGGTATCAGCTCTCAGCGTGCCACCTGGCATGCTGTCAAGGTCCTCTGGAGGAGTCCAAAGAGCTAAATGAATGAGCTAGCAGGGGGAGGGTATTAAGGACACTGGCTCCCCACTACCGGGGGAGTCTTCACAACTGATTTATTTATTATTAAGTGATCCAATTTACTTTGGATGCACATTTTATCACTGGATGAATTTAGGAATGGAGAATGTTTGTGCATACACGTTTAATTTTGTGGTTAGTGTTCCAAATTTCATATCATCTACATTTATATTTACTAGTGACTGAAACTGTGGTTTCCTTCAACTTCAGAGAATGCCAGTTATCTTCTCTGTTAACCTGTTTGTTTTATTTAGAAAATCCATTTAAGCTTATATTAACAGTACTTGTTTTGAGAATTATTCAGCCAACGGTTTGCTTTCTGGTTTTAAATAATGACTTTGTTTTGAATTCTGAGCTTGGTTCAACTGATCTTTAAACGCTTAAGTTTTTATGCTAGAATATTAAGATTACACTTGTGCCTGTGGATGGTTTTGCTAAGAAACATGTTCCTTGTGGTTCCATTTGACGTGTTATTTTGCTATCCTGTTTAGTTTTGAGGTACTCTTGCATTTCTTTGTCTAGATACTAAATTATAATTATGTAACTAGCCAAATAAAAGAAAAATTATTATGGTAGTAAGTGCCTGGCAATTAATTGTCTGAAAAAAAAAAACAATTAATCATGTGATTATAATTATAAGACTGTTTCTTTAGTCAGCTGTATTGCAAATGTAATTCTACCTAAGTAACAAGACCCAAATGTTTCATAGAAGCACAGCTAGGTTTTTTACTGCTGGCCTAATGAGATGTAATAATGGACAAATTTCAGCTTGCTAAACTTGACTCAGGTAGAAATAAGAAAAACGTACATGCGTGCATACGTTTTTGTACTTTGTAGATTTATATTTATAGGTATATATATCGTTCATATTTAAGGCAATACAAAGAAACACTTCACTAATGTAAATAGACTTGTTTATCTTTTGAGACCATTTTCTTGAAACATGTCTTACTAATTTGCTTATTTCCTCAAGTTTCTTTTACAACTGCATTATGAAAATCTCAGAGTCCTACCATTTGTTTTATAAACATTAAATTTAGTGCTTTTCTTTAGTTAAGCAGGTATGAACTTGTAGAGAATGCAGACAAGGTGGCACACGCCTATTTTTAATAGTCTTGAAGTAAGAAAACATCGTCTTACAATAACGGTGACTCATCTAGAAATGTAGTTAAGATCAGGCTAATACAAAACATCCTAAAAAAATTTCCATTAGGACTACTGCCCTCAGGGTAAGTATCTTTGAACTCTAGTTCCAACATGTAAACGTTAAATGTGTTTAACTGAGTAGAACTGAGAAGCAATTTGGAGTCTGACTCTTTCTTTCTCCTCCTTGTTTTTCTTTTCTTAAGGGCCCTTCTTCTGCAATGACTTTTTCACAGACGTGCACTTGCAGATTGGATATTTTACCCTCATATTTGGCTGTATAAATATCTGCTTGTATGAATGTATACACATTTGCAAGTACAAAGAAAAATATCGTAGTACATTTGAACTTTTTATAACTGTTGAGAGCTACTTACTTTGTTTTGTGTTATATGAGCAACCCGCATGATTTTTATTAAAAAAAAATATATATATATAAAAATCGAAGAACAGATCTTGCTAGAGGTAGGCTGCAGTTTCATGGGCACACTGTAGTGCCCATTAACCAGTGGCTGTTCTTCACTGTGAGACAAAAAAAATAGACTAACAGATGGGGAGGTACTGGGAGGTACTCCTCAGAATAGTTATTGTTGAATGAAAACAACCCTCTTCCTTGTCTTCTACCACAAAATATTCCTCTCTTTTTTTTGTATGTTAATATTGGTAGGGACAGTGCCAACTTTGGCTTTTGTTTTTTGTGGCTACAAAGATATGGAATGGGTAAACAAAAATCATTAGATATTTTTGGTTACCTGTGTTGTACGAATAACAGCTTCAACTCATGTTGTTAAGCATGAATGAACTAGATACTTGGCAATACTTATTTCATTTTTCTTGTGTTTACAGTGGTAGAAACAACTCTGTTATGAGATACTGGAAATGCCAGGGGGAACCATGCTGAACTTCCAGACCAGTCAAGCTATTGCTGTGTAGAAAATGAAAATGGAGTTCTGATAAACTGATTTCCTATTTTGAATTCACTGCAAAATTTAAAACTATTTGATGAACAGGGCATGCTTCCAAAACAGTAGGAATAGTAATGACAGACCAAGAATGGGATGATATGTAAATATATTTATGAACAGAAATGTATGTATACACATATACGTGCAATTAAAAGAAAAAAATTACATCCGTAGGCTAAAATCTATTTACCATTCAGATGCATTTTTATTCTTATGGTATTAATTCTGTAGGATATGATATTTATGATATTTATTCAAACAGTGTTATTATTGTAATTGCTCTTTGATTGTGGCGTGCTTTTCAGGGTAAACTTTAAGTAATTTGTCAGAGCACGCTTAATACATTATCAAACTAAGGTAGCTCAGTAAACATATACACATTTTAATTTATAATTTTGGGTGAGATCTTAGGATAAAGACTATAACAGGTGTTACTGAATAATAATGTGACCTAAAACAGTTTTGTGTTGTAATGTTTTCAGGATACCAAAGCAGGGCATAAAACAATGGAAAATTGTTTCAATTTTAACCTAGATTCTTTTTGATTTAAAAGATTTTTGTCTTTAAAACACACATTTGAGCTAAAGGTGTGTTTTCTCCATCTTAATTTCCAAGAGCTTCAAATATTTACATCTCCCAGCTGAAATTCTCATTTTTTTTTTTTTGTGAAATTCTGAAGATTTCAGAAAACACTTTTTCAAGGTATGTTGTTTATAGCTTTGCTCTTAGCAAAAATAGAGATTATGTAGGACTTTTAATGACATCTTAAAAATGAATCTGGTGAAGTCTACCTACACTGATTGGGCTGGAATAATCTTAAATCTTAAATATGTGCTGTATTATGTAGTCTTCTACTACAGATTTTCTTAATATCAGTGTATCTGTGGCAGAGAAATGAGGAGGTCTGTATCTCAGCTGAATGTTTAGGTAATACAAGCAACACTCCTGATTAATGCATGACCTTTTAATAGCATTTTTGCAGAGTTGTTAGGAAAGGGGAATTTTTAGTATATATATGTATATAATTTAATTACATATTAATACATTAAATATATAATTTAAATAGTTAATGTCGCTATATAAATACAGATGTGTGCATATGAATTCTTGTTTTACTGTCATGAGCTGTTAGAAGAAAGTGGGAGTTTAATGGACACTTCTTGCAGAGGAATGACAATTTTACTAAAATAATGACCCCCAAATTGAATTCCTTTATAAATTCATACAGGTGTATTGTAATGTTGCAAAATTGTTTCATATGAAAATATATCAATACATGATAGTGTATGAGAAGCTAATGTCAGGAAATCTTTCATTTTAGCCAGGAATGCCTTGTCTAAGAAAAAAATACTAAAAGTTTTTTATGGAAGAAATTCATGTGTACCAATAATGGGGTGGAGGGGAACGACATGTATAGAAATTGCTCAGTGTGGTATAAAGGATAATGAACAGTAACGTTGGCAGGTAACTGGCCAAAGTCTGCAGACAAGATACTAAGGGAAGGTTTTGTGAAGATGGGACTCGTGTAACTAAGTGCAGATATTTTTGACATCAAATATTTATATCTTAAGCTAGTAACTGATAACTCCCATTACAGCTGGTGGTGATCTAGTCAGTGTCATCTAGGGAGCAATTAATCTTATTTGAAAGTGAACAACTGAAATGTGCAGATAAATTGCTTCCTAAAAGTGCTTCTTTGTTGCCTGTACAAGGTGCTCAGTGTGAGTAGCTTAGGTGCACGTGTCTGCACTAGGGATGCCTGAAGTAGGGAAAGAAAAATCCCACTAGAAAATCCTTGCTTTGTTGCCTGATGCAATGTTAAGGATTCTACTGCAGAGAAAAAGACATTTAATGGAACGAATTCAGAAATCCTGTATCAGATTTATCTTTAATGAAGAAAATTCCTACCACTTTCCTGATGGAGAAATTTAATGTTTAACTGATCAGAATTTGGCAGTGTAAAGGAGTTTTAACTATTTTTAATTTTATGCCAAAATATGCTCTGAATAGATGTTAAATGTGTTGCAGTGTTGGGAGGATTACTCCATAATCAGGTACAGCTGGGAAGAAGTCAAGAGTAAATGGGAGACAGGTGTTGGAAAGAGGAGGTTTCCAGGGAGATAAGTTTAAAATAAGTAAAGGAAGAGAAATGCAAAGCAAGAGAGATTTTGATAGGTAACATAATAGGACGGGGGAGGGGAAGGGTTAAAAAAAAAAAAAAGTTGGGCAGATGAAAAGGAAGGTAGATCATGAAAGAGGGGAAGAGAAGTAGAGCAGTGGTGCATGGTGGGAGGACAAGAGGTAACAAAAAAATTGGAACAAGGGAAGTTCCAGCTCAATAAAAGGCAAAACTTTCACCATGAGGACAGGGAAGCAGTGAACACATTGCCTGGAGAGGTTGTGCAGACTCCATCCTCAAAGGTTCTCAAGATCTGGGGGGTCAGGAGGCTGAGCAACCAGGCCTGACCTCATAGGTGATGCTGCTTTGAGCAGGAATTTGGAGATCTACTGAGGTTCCTTCCAGTGTGAATTATCCAATGGTCTGATGAAAAACAAAATTTTGTTAGCTGAGTATTAATATGGTTCATGACATGGCTTTACAGATTGCCTGTTTGATTCACCCAGACAGACTTCTGAAAACCAGCAGGCATGTAGTTAGCTTCCCCATCAGCCAGCAGACTTCAGGAAGTCAGAGGGAGTTGTGAGCCAGCGCTCCAGCTGCCTTCCCGCTTTCGTTGTGATTATGCTGAGCGACAGCTAGCTGGATCAGCTTATCAGAGGTGGGACACAGGCGGTCTTGAAGAGAAGGGCCGTACTCAGCCTTCCTTCCCATAATACAGCAAAGGTGTGGACCATCTAAACTAACATAAGAATTTTTTTGGCCACTTGATAGTGTTGATATTTAAATTGAAAGTGAATTTTAAACCACAGGTAGAGCAGAACTATCGCTTTGCTATAATGATTTTATAAACAATGATTTCACAGACTTCCTTTACACATTTTTGTTGATCATTTAAAAGCATGCAGTATTTTTCCAATGTGTATGTTATCATTACTTTCATTTTTTCATACTCCAGCATTGCATTTCTCCTCCAATTTTAAAATATGTTTCTACACTTCATTACGCTTTCTTTTCTTCTTTATTAAATTCAACCTGCAACTCTTAGTCCCCTTTTTTGTAGTCTTCTCTCGTTTCTCGTGTACGTTACAGGAAGTTAGAGGTTTAAGGGGGTTGGGGAGAGGAGTGAGATGGGCTTTTATCGTTGCAGCCTTTCAGCAGCCTCTTGTGAGTTACATTTGACACTGCTTGTCGGTAACTGACTTATTTTTAACTGTCTGAGTCTAAGTTGTGGTGCCTTTTTGGATTCCACAGCCTTCTTCCACATGTGGATTTTTGTAATAGCTCCAATCCGACCTTCTTCATTAAATTACTTAGTTCCACAGAATCTGAGTTTTTGAAATCAGATATGCCAGTCTGTTTTATTATGTACATCTATCTTGTATCTGTAGTGTATCTGCATTCCGTGTACAGTACTAAATTCAAGATCTCTTGCTCTCTGATTTCAATCTACCCACCGGTTGCTTTCTGCTGATAAGAAATTAATTCAATATGGTTTTCCTACTAACCCATTTTTTAGTCTGTAAAGTTGTTCTGTAGTAAGTAGAAGCCAACCTTGATGCATGTTCAGTGTATTTTTTTGCCCAGTGAATCTGTGGGAAGATAATTTCTCCCACAGTTGTAGTATCCTGTGATTTCCAGTCCTGTGAGAACTGGCCATGCATTTTTTTTATTCTCACTTTCATCTGGTTGTGATGGTTCATTAGCAGACGTTTATTGTTCTCTCTTCTTTCTCCACCCTGCCCCGTTCTTGCTAACTTAATACAAAGAGAATTGCTACCACGATTTTTGTAGTCAATTTATAGATATTGGCCATGATAAGTGTCCTTGATTCACAGAATCATTCTAATGATCTTTTGGGATCCTCAGTGGTTAATTCACTGTTCCCGCTCACAAGAATTGTTTAAAAAACACAAGTCACTTTCCAATCATACTAACTCTGCATCAGCTTTAAAATTGATTTTTAGGTCTGTATATCTATTTTTTTTAAAAGTCTTTGAGTTATAATAGAAAGTGAGATGTTTACTTAAATAATCTTAAATGCATCTGATTAAATTTATTATGTGGTTTGTAATTATATATGAAAGCAAACAAAAAAACTTTCCACGTGCAAGAAATGTATATCTTTATATGGAGACTTGTTTGAAGAACAGTTAGGTAGTATCTTTATAATTTCTTTCACTACTAGTTTATTTTGTGGTGGTACTCAGTATATATCTGTCTCTGAAGTCTGCTTTAAATACAGTCAGACTTCACATTTATGAAATGTTTAGCCATTTAGAGAATGACTATCCCAAAGACACTGAAATTGAATGCTTCTAGATGTGTATTAATTCAAAATCTAAAGGTTAAGATCCTGAATTAGAAGCAAGTGTTCCAGACGTTGATTATTTCTATTTGTTTGCTTAAAAAAATGAAAAATGCTCCCTGAATCTTGAAGTTGTAGTCAGTAACAAGAGAAAAATACTAATTTTCTGAAGTATTTCCTTTATGGAGCAGCTCAGGCAATAACTTGAAACTACTGTTCTTGGTATCAAGAAAATACAGTAATATTTTTCCCCACACCAGTGTAAGGTCTAAGAAGTTCCCCATGGCAAGATCTTTGTCCCTGACTGCAAGTTTTTTGATATTGCAGTGAACAGCTGTGTCCCCGAACTGTGTCTTCAATACATCTTTGGTAGCTAATGTGAGGAAGAAGATTTATTCTGTCTGGTGTCTTCTGGGCTTTTTTGTTTATTCTGTAATAGCAGTTTTTTTCAAAAGTGCTAATACTGCATTTAGTGATCCATTGAATAGATAAGCAGTATGAAAATTTCAAAAAGTTATTTTCTTGGTGGTTATCTGATGTCAGTAATGTGGGCTTGAGCAGATACCTCATCATGGAAATCCCTTATTGAAATGGGCTTTTGGGACAGACCTTATGTGCTATTTTCAAATTGTACAAAATCACAAAATATAAAATGAATTTTATATTCGAGGTGTATTTTAATTATGTAGTTATATTAATTGTACCTTGAAATAGGTGGTCTTTAAATTTACAGCTGTTGAAAAGGTTCTGTCATAGACAGCAGTATATGAATTGAATGTTATGTTTACCAGATAAGTAATTATGTTTGATTTATTTTTTGCATGATTTTCTTTTTCTTGATTACAGACAACCTATCACAACAAATCTGTATTATTACCGATGTGAAGGAAGCTGTTGTACAAGTAGGTTTTCTCCTTCATGAATCTCTGAAAAGCCAAATAAAAGTAAGTATAACTCTGTGGCCGTAAACTGTATGATTAATGTAAAGTTTCTTGTTGTCCCAACTCATAAGAAATGGTATAAATTCTGAATATGGAAACTGAGACCTCCCATGTCACTTGAGTATTTATTAAAAGGGATTAACACCAGGTGTGGAAGTTACCAAGAAAGAAGCATCTTCTGCTTAATTATGCTGTAGAGAGGGATCTTACAGATGCCTTTAAAATGTATATATTAGATTAGAGGAGAAATTGGATCCAGAAAACAGAGAGGCCATTTTCTCTAGTTTTTATGAATTCAGTAAGCCTGAATTGTTACAAATATGTTACAGAGGAAATGCTTCTGTTACTTTGAAGTCTGAATTAAAGTCTAAACAAATTAAAGAGTAAGTTGTATTCTTGTACAACTGTGAATGCAAAGTTAATCAGCCTTTTTGCAGACAGATATAGAAGTACATTTAACTCGTACTGAATGCTTATTAAAGCATTGCTGTGGAATACTGATGGAATTTTCCACTGTCATTTAACTGTCTTTTCCTTTTTCATTATTCCTAATAATGGAACTATCACATATTTTCATTTTCCCAAAGATGATTAACATTTGATAATAAGATACATCTTGACTGATATAGGGGTAATTCTTAATTATGTCTTATATGATGAGAATGCATCTTTGCCAGAGAAACAGATCAGGAATAACTGTTCAAAAGTACAGGTTTCCCAATTTGCATAATTTTACTTTCATAATGGGTTTTGTTCATGTCTTTTGAACTGTTTTCCGTGCTCAGTGAATATAGGATGTTCTTGTATAGCAAACTTGCTGTTTTCCGTCTGGAAATGTAATTTGATATTGTCCTTTCACTTTTTATTTGGAAATAATTGTATTTAGTAGGGAAAATCATGGGTTTTATCTATTACATATCT
This sequence comes from Anseranas semipalmata, assembly GCA_013399115.1. Lineage (NCBI taxonomy): Eukaryota > Metazoa > Chordata > Aves > Anseriformes > Anseranatidae > Anseranas > Anseranas semipalmata. Next base: position 306,740 of record VXAA01006778.1, on the reverse strand, counting down.
ACATTTTAAAGTGCAAAACGTTGGCAGAATTTAATAAGATTTTTTTCTTGTCTGAATAGCTGAATGATGGAACAGAAGTCTTTTTCCACTTCACTGATGCTAGATTCATTAGTTTTCCTTTTTTCTGTCCTTAAACTATTCTTCTATTGCTAGGAAGACATCTTTCCCATATTAGGAAAAAAACAAACTTCTTTAAACATTCACTTACACACCCCTATGTATCTCTATTACATTTGCATATAACCACATCAACCACCATGAGAAACACTTCCAAGCCAATAAGAAAAAACAAAATTTATTTTCGAACAACCAGCTTTGTGAAGCCAAACTTAACTTAACTGACAAACAAGTCAGACTGGTGCCAAAACCAATTAAAATCTGCAACATCTTTGGAACTTTTCATTGCAGAAGCAATTAGCTGTTGGGTTGGTCAGGCATCTGAACCTATGGTGCATTTGAATAAACCACACACAAAATGACCACAAACAAGGTAATGAGGGAATAAAATGAAAGGATTCCTAGTGATACGGGAGTGAATTTTTTGATGTCTCTATTATATCAGTTTAACTGATGACTTCTAGCACCATTCTTTTCTTCTTTTGATCCATGTTTTATTTCCTCAGAATTAAGTTTTGTTAAATTTCTCCTCAACACTTCCAAAACATTCTTGTGAAGTGACATTTGTGAAAGAACTCCATCAAGATCCCTGTATTTTCTTGTTCCCTGAAATATCCTTAGTCATTCAATTTATGAACCCTTAAACTGAAAATCTCTAAAAACTGATGTTTGTTTATTGAGTGGCTTATTATTAAACAGCAAAATCTATGTGAGTTAATTTTTAAGGTTAGCATTATATGGTACTTCTAAATTTGAAACACCTTAGAAAGAAGATGTTTCTCAAGTGAAGTGCAGTAACCTTGCGAGCGATTTGACTCTGTACAACATGTGTTAATGACCTTAACCATATTAAACTTACCACACTGAAATCTGGGTCATTTAAAAGGGCTAATTAGAGGGTAATCAGTCTAAATAAGACACTGATTGGGAAGGATCCAGTAGGGTGTATATTATCTGAAATTTGAAGTGTCAAAGTATGGTCAATATTTTAGCATTTCAGATAGTTCTGACACTAGTATATACTAGCAGACATATTTGCTTTTAATATGTTTGTCAACTTCTAAATAGATAGCTTTTAGAATCTTTAAAGAAGAATCCAAAAGCCATCTTGTTAGAGGGATTTCTGGGAGAGACTCCAATACCATTATCATGAATCAATCACACCAATAACAGGAAAAAAAGACATGAAGTGATGAGATAAAGTAAAGGAAGGGGAAAGCTTTTCTAACAAAAGAATTGTTAAAGCAACAGTTATTGCTTGTGAAGTACTTTCAGAATAAGTATTTTAAAAGTGTTACTGTAAATCATGTAACTAATAAATAATTATTTTTGCTGAAAATATCTTACTGTGAAGGACACAAGTTGAGTCTTTCCTTAAGTTTATTTACCTCTTTCTTTCAAAGCAATCAGACTTAAACAGGGACTGAAGCTGTTTTCTTCCATAACTGGGATTTAGCTTATTCAATGACAAGTTCCTCCTGTGTGGAAATGTGATTAGACAAAGTTGTGTGGTATTTTTGTGACTGGATAAGTATCCACAAGTAGTATATCAAAATATTTAGTCCTTTTCAGTTAGGAATGGACTAGATTTTCACTAATTAGTCTTTCAGTGAGAAAGACCTAATTTCTTAATCATTGAATTGTCCATCTGCTAGACTGGTATTGATGTCGACTTTGAATTCTGATACACCTTAACTTTTACAGATTGCTAATGTATTATTGTTTGATTTTATGAAAATGGATGTTGAATAAAGTTGAAACTTTACCACAGGTTGTCTGACAAATAGAGAAACATTAAGGAAAACATATTTATTATTCCTATCTTCATGTAAGGAAAAAAAAAAAAAAACAGCTCACCATCTCTACTTCTTTATACTACCTGAATATTGATTCCTAAAACAACCAGAAGTAATTAAGCAAATCCCCATACTTTTTTCTGTTTAATCACTGAACACGACAGTTTTTACTGAGGTGGTATTTTTAGGTAATTTCTGTTCTATCAAGTAGTGTTGTAATCAGCTGATAACTTTGATCAACACTCATTTTAATTTAAAGAAATACTTTTGAAACAAGCCAAATAGAATAGGAATTAATTTTAGTTAATTGACAACGTGTTGAAGCTTTCAGTTTAGTGGCAAGAGTTGTTATTCACGTCTTCTTTCCGATGGGAAATCCACTATTGAATTGCTGCTTCCTGAATCGTGTTTCCTAGAAATACGATGAAAGCCTCAGAGACCAGTTGAACCATTTTGTCAGGGGTCAGAACATTGCTTGAGGGTACTTATATCCTTATTTGAATGAGATGAGAATTAAAATATGGGTTATCATCACTGATAGTATGTCTTCTATGGCTTGAAGAGCCATAAACTAAAAAAGACAGGGATGATCTGTGGATCTTTCAAAATACTGCACAAGAAGTACAGATTCTACACATTAGAAAAAGAAAGAGAAAGCATGTCGATGTTGCAAGATTCCCTGAGAAATAAAAATAGTAACACAAACGTTATGATCATTTGCTTTTTCATAACTTTGGAATGGGTACCGTGTAGAAAGGTTTTTGGATGATCAGCCCCAGTTGCTCTGGAATCTGCTTTTTAACAAATCAATAGATAAGTAACTCCACTAAGAGCCTTTTCAGAGACACGCTTTCGTAATTAAAAAAAAATAAAATCTATTTCTTCTGAGTTCACTGTGACAATAGTTTTAGTAATTCTTGCCTTCTGAGATTTTTTAACTCTCTAAATATCAACTATGTAGGGCTGCATCATCAAATTTTCAGGCCTAAAGTTTCTAAAATCTTTAATACATAAATCTCAATTTTGGATTTTCAAATGATCTTTCTTTGTTGCAAACAAGTTAGCTGCTCAACTATCACAAAAATAAACAAATACAACTTTAGACAACAATAGCCTTTTTTAAATGTGCTATTTGCTACTTCTGTTGGATTGTGGATTAAGTAATGTTTTGAGGGAACACAGCAGTGTATCAGTTCTGTTGTTTGTGGCTAGCATATGCTCTGTGTTCTGGGCAGAAATAAAGCCCATGAGCAGTGGAACGGTGAGATTTGCTGGTGTAACAGAAGCCACATGAAGGTTTTTGGTCTTTTAAAAAAAAAAAAAAAAAAAGTTTTTTTTTTAACTAGCTTCAAAATGTTATCTTCTCTTAGGGAAAAAAAATTCCCTTCCGATGGTTTGCTATTTTCCTTAAGGCAAGCCTGAAGCTGATGATGTAGTGGAATCTACTTTTTATTTTAATTAGGATCAGATCATTTCTTAGCTGGTGTTATAGCTAAAGGTTACAAAATAAATATGTTTGTGATTAAGATGCCATTCATCATGGAAATGCTTTTCAGGAGAAATTCTAAATGATTCTTGTCATAAACAGAATCCTAGAATACCTGTACATCTGGTCCTTCATATGTACCTCTTCATTTATTTTATTTTTAGTTGTATGAAGACAATATAGATATGTGTTTGTTGAACTTTATAAAGATTTGCTTAGAATCGGAGATCTAAAATCATTAGGTTGTCTTGATCTTGACAACGTCTTGTCACTAACAGTCTTTCATCTCTGGGAACAGTTGAACATCCTAACCCAGGCTGTAGCTCTGGTGTCTTATGATACTTCCAGGGCTGATTTTGGAATGGCTTCCTCTTGCAGTGTACTTCAGCAAAAACTTGCAAAGAACTCTACAGGGTTTTGGACTCCGTGCTTCACTGCTGAGTGACCTGAAAATTTGAGCAGATTTTAATTCTTATATTGGAAATACTAATTGCCAGTTTTATGCCATTTGAATTAACAATCTGTGTGATAATTGTGGAAGCTTTAGCAGATAGTTAAGGCTGAATTCGAATTCATGAAGTAATAACATATATTTTTTCTAATCAGGTTGAAGCTATATCGATGTCTCTAAGCAAAAATGATAGCCATCTACAAAACATCTTTTCAGGACAGTGCTACAATTTTGTTTGCATAAATGTAAGTAGGAAGGATGCATGCTTTTAGTTTTGCACTTAAACTTATCAGTAATGGTAGATAATTACATATTTGAATAATAAATTGTTTGTTTCCATTCCGATGTTTGCTATTTCTGATATGCATCACAGTGGACATACCGGTCCATTCTTTAACTGCTGGTTTTGCACTTCCTTCAGTGTGTTGTTAAACCACCTGTGAATTCTTAAACAAGAAGGATGCAACTGAAAGTAGTATAAAATTTCCTTTTGTAGAGATTATAGTGAAGTGATTTGCCTCATGAAAAGGTATGTCATACGTGTACTTATCTAACTTTGCATTGCTACTGTGGTCTAAATTTGTGCGTCCCATTTTGGACACATACATGTATTGCAGGCTATATTTGGGTCCCTGTATGGGAACAGGAAAGTTTTCATTGAACTGTGTCTGAGATAAATCAAGACCCTTAAGCTTGCAAGCTTGTTATGTATATTTCTTAGGGGTAATATTCTTAATCTCAAGTTTTTCCAAACAACCATAATTTACCTGGCAAAAGCATTACAAATATATAAAAAAAACAAACAACAAAAACAAACAAACAAAAAAAACCCACAAAAGTTAGTATCTTTTTTTGGTAAATGATAGATCTTTGAATTCCATTTTTGTGAAATAATTGTTTGATATTTTCAGTAATTCTAAATATTTTTTTTCATTTAGGATAAAAAGTATGCCACTGAAGAAATCCAGCAACTAGTGGATATGTTAGAAAAATCAAATATTCCTCTCTTATATCCAGTTGTTCTTATTTCGGTAGGTAATTCCTATAATTTCCCATAGAAAATATCTGTAAATAACTGTTAATAATAAACTGTTGCACTGTGTTTAGACTATTTCAAGAGACACTGATAACTGTGAATAAAATTGAAAATTTGAACTGTAAATTAGACTGTAAAGAGTGTCATTTGCACTTCAGCAAATGCACTGCATACTGTCAGGAAAAAACAATACTAGCAAAAGGCCAATTATATATATATATATATATAGATAGATAGATAGATAGATAGTTATATAGGTCTGTAAAAGATTTATTGTGGCTATTTATATTGAGCTGTTAACTCCTGCTTTGCTATTGTACTCCATGTCTTCTGGGGATGCTGCAAATGGTGTACTCTGCTTGAATGCTCAGTCAAAAGAAAATTAAGTGGCTTTATTTTTTCTGTGCTTTGTGGTTTATTCAAAGTTTTAAAAATTATTATTTCTTTTCTGGTTCAAATATTAAAAATTAACTGTGAAGTAGTTTGCAATATAACTTTAAAACATACTTACCAAGATGTTGTAAGACTGAAGTATCTGGTACGTGGCAAAAGTTTTGAATTGTATTTCTGGCTGAAATTCTCATTATTTGAATATTGTTGCCAGAATAATTTAATGTTTCATGTGGGTGACAGCTGAAGGTGTACATGACTCTTATTTTACTCAGTCTGTTAAAAAGGAGAAAATATGAGTAGATTTGAAAGTCTCTGTGCAGTGTAACCAGTTACAATTTTGTGATTATATTTTCTGGCTTAATAGATAGAGATGAGAAGTATTAGGTTGAATGAACATCATTAATGCCATATCTCACCAAAAAGTATGCCCCTGGACTATATTATATTCTCCAGCAATAATGCATAGTAATCTGTTGTGATTTTATAACCTAATTCCTTATATGAAGCCACTGAAAAACAGATAAATAGTTATTTTACACAGAGCCTGAATAGTTTCCAAAGCTAGTGATAGTCTAGTGATCTGGAGTCAAAACTGAGAGTTTACTTCTCAGTTTAGGCTTAATCTGAGGTTTAAGTAATGAAATTTTATTACTGGTCTAACAAATAAATGAGATATCATGAAGATCAAGTATATTACAAATGCAAAAACTGATATCCTCACCAATTATATGTGTTGTCTTATGGACTGAGATACTGTGATTCCATGGACATCAAGATTTAGAACTTTTTTTCTAGACTTTTCTAGACTTTTTTTTTTTCTGACCCTATTTCTGAGGGAGTTCAGGGTGAAGTTTTAATTTTACCGAATTTTCAATTAAAATTGCTAAATTTTGGGGATGTGCAATTAAGGTTAGAATTCCTAATTAGAATCATAGAATGGTTTGGATTGGAAGGGACCTTAAAGATCATCTAGTTCCAACCCTCCTGCCAGAGGAATGGACGCCTTCCACTAGATCAGGTTGGCCAGGGCATTGTCCAACCTGGTCTTGAACACCTCCAGGGATGGGGCATCCACAGCTTCTCTGGGCAACCTGTGCCAGTGCCTCACCACCCTCGCAGTGAAGAATTTCTTCCGAATATCTAATCTAAATCTGCCCTCTTTTAGTTTAAAACCGTTACCCCTTGTCCTATTACTACACATCCTGGTAAAGGGTCTCTCCTCATGTTTCTTTTAAGCCCCCTGTAGGCACTGGAAGGCCACTATAAGGTCTCCTTGGAGCCCTCTCTTCTCCTGGCTGAACAACCCCAACTCCCTCAGCCTGTCTTCATAGGAGAGGTGCTCCAGCCTTCTGATCATCTTCGTAGCCCTCCTCTGCTCCTGCTGTAATAGGTCCATTTATAGGTCCATCACAATTGAGTAACATTACAGTGTTAAAAATATACTTACTTTGTGCCAGACTCCTAGCTAATGTCTACCGTGGACTTTGAATAAAGTTCCTTTTTTTTTGTTGTTCTCCTGTGACACGTGGAATGGGAGAGTTTTGTTTAAATGATTGCAGCTATAAATATTCTGGGTTTATTATTCCCAGAGAAGTAGTTATGGATGCAAATAATGGTAACACATACTGTGAAACTTGGGTTTTGTCTATAAGATAGAAGATCTCAAAGTCATTCTAGAATCCAGCACCATTTTTAATTCAAGCGTACTTGCTTGAACAACCTACTGCATGTACAGATTATTTAGGTGAACACCTTAAAAAATAACCTTAAGAGAAAATGATACATTTAATTCCTTCACTGTAGTCCGGATGATATCATTCATCCATCAGTTGTTCCTAACAAGTACCAGACATTTCCCAAAACTAGGCAGTGGGAGAAAAGTCTTATAATTAGGTGGAAGCAGTTGCTAACATTTAAACACAGATACACATGTGTTTGTAGAAAGTATCTCTAAAAAATGAAGTATTGTAACTGTAAAAAGGCATTTTGTGCTACACATTCACATTTTATAGAATTACCACACTATCTTTTTTGAAATAATTGAAGAAAAATTGAAGGAGAACTGGGAAGTATGTTTTAAATGGCAGAAGAATTAGCTAAACAAATCGTTGTCTCATATTAATCACTGGGAACTATTGAAGTCCTTTAAATTTCCAATCCCTAAAAGTCATTACAGATGATATGTTTGGGGGATAGAAACTTCTTTCAGCAGTCTTTAATTAGATTCAATGTTGGGTGTCCTCAAGAAGGCTTACAAGTGGTATTCTCCTCAGCTTTATTTTTTGTTACATTGTTCATTTAACATAGAACCTGAATGTGCTGGTAGTGAAAAGTCTTGTAGGACACCTCTCTTCTGATATAAAAGGGCACGCTAATATTTCTCAGACAAAATGACTCAGAATTTTAAGCTATGTGATGACATTTATATGCACAGGTTTTAGGTACTATCTGTACTGGAAACATTGTTCTTGTCTACTCTCAAAACTGTTCCTGGTAGTGAAGAATTGAAAGGATAAATGAGGAGAGCAGCCTACTGCTTCCATTCTAACCTCGTAATCAGTAACATTTTGTTTTCAGCCTAAAGGACAGTCTAATTTAGACTTTTGCATAATCAGAAAGTTGTTGTCTATTCTTTGACTTCAGAACAACAGTTGTAACTTTTTCATAATATTCTGATAATTGAGAACCAGTTATATTTTCCCTTCCAGTGTTTGACTTTTTTGGTTGTAAAAATGACGTGTGTTATTATTGTGCTAGATTATATGTTTAACCAGCCTGGGGAGAATTATCCCAGTAAAAGGATGAACTTGCACTGGACATATTAACGACTTTTGTCCGTATTCCCTCCTTTGCATAGAGTGCAGTCTATCCATTATACTGGTGCCTGACTGAGTTTTTTGCAGCATCTGTAGGCTAGAGTAAGGATTGCACTATTGTGTCTGGACATAGCAGAAAAGGGAAGATTAATGTCACAGGAGAAATAGGAAGCCCAGAGGTACCTTCACCTCGCCTGCATCAAACCAGTATCCAGTCCAACTCTGCTATAACCTGAAGAATAATATTCTTAAACTGACATTAATTTTCTGAGTAATTTGTGCACGCGTTTGTAGATGCAAGTATCTAACTGAATAGATGTGATTCTTTTGATTTTGGTTTTGGTAGTGTAGGAATAAAGGAATTCTAGTACTTCAGCTCTATAGTTGCTAGCATTTGCATTTCAGTACAAAAGTAAGTTTGAGGAAAATCTCTCTTTAATGCTGTGGAACAGGATAATGGTTAATAGGTGTTAGGTCATGTTGTCTCAAAATAACAGGCTTAAAAAATTCTTGTAGATAGCCATAAAGGAGCAGTACTAAGCCTTGTTTGGGGTAAAAAATAACCTTAACAAAATTATGAGTGTTTGGAAATTTGTCTCTGCCTGCGTAGTACAAGAGAACAGGTTTGCTACTTGTGAACGTGCACTTAGACAGTAAACAGCTTTCTTAAAAATGTTGCAAGAGAAAATGAGTAAATGCCCATGATCTGTCAGGATAAATTGAAAGTAAGGTACAAAGGGAACTTGAAATAATTTTCACAAGCACCGATCTTTGGGGCTACCCCTTCCTCTCTTTACTACTTACAGTAACTACTTAAGTTTTATATAGACAGAAAAAATATTTTGTTCTTTTAACAGAAAAGGTATTTCTGCTGTTAATAGATGCTTAAACTTTATATATACAAATCATCATCCTTAATTTTGATTTCTACAGTTAATAGAAACTTTGTGAAGTAAACTGATTAAGCTGGGGGAATGCTTAAGCCTTGCGAAAGGGTTCAGAGAGCCCTAAGCTAGTTGTTACCTCCCTGGTCGTACCAGCTTAGGTCTTATTAGACCCACTTTGTTTGTGCAGCATCCCTGCTGGGTATGAGACCTGCCTTTCCCTGGCCAGGAGCTCAGGATAGTCATCTTATTTTGAAGTAGTTTCTGCTTTTTAAACTTGAAGTGTTTTGTTGAAATGAAGCCAATTTAGGCAACTAATATTGTACACTGAGAAGGTAGTAAATTCAAAATAAATCTTTAAAGAATGCAGTTCTATTTTGAAACTTTTAACATGCTTAAGAAAAACATCTGTATTTCTCTATTATCCTGATAGTAAAAATCTGTGCAAGTTAGATTAGAGCTTAGAAAAGAGTGTTGTTTGTTTTCTGATTTAATGAAATATTTTTAATACGCAGTTACAACATTGTGTTCTGCTTTGTTCTGGCATATTGGCCTCACTGTTCTTTGAAAAGAAATAATTGTCATGTCACTAAATATATAAGTGTTGGAATTCAATACGAGTAGAAACTAAGAAAAACCTTTGCGAGCCTGTGTTCTTGTGTGTGCTTAACAATGGTATGAGCTATTAAAAACTGGCAGTCCTAAAATAACACGCTTTGAAAAAGTGGATTTTTTGTGTATTTGTTCCTTTGCAGGTGCACTTGAATATTTCGGAAAATATTTCTTTCAGCATTGGGTTGGATGAACTAACTAAGATCAAGAAATTTGCAAGGGAAGTGAAAAAGAAAAATATTTTGGTTTATGGTCTCCTTATCCAATATAAGGTATGTAATTCTCTTTCTACCTGCAAAGTATCTACTTTTGTGATTTATATGATTAATGATAGAATCTTCATCTAAAACAAAATCAAAGGGGAATAAATATGACATGAAAAAGATTTGTTGGAAAGATTCTTGCCTGTTCTTGTTCAAAATTCAAAAAAGCCTGTAGTTACAGGCAAAAATGTAAGCGTTTTGATTAGAGACGAACAAATGGCATAGAGTTTTTAAAAGCATGTGAAGATGTCACAGCCCTTCTTTCTTCTTCCTTTTCTCTTTTTGCAGCATTTAAAAAGTAAAAAAATGTGAAATTATTTTTGATCGGAGGTTTTGCAGAATTTTACAATCCCCATTGAAACGGTGTTTGGTATTCATATGACTGAAAGGGCATGGCATATAGGTGGTGAAACAAACACTGTCCATGTTTCCGGTAACAGCCAATTTTTGCCTCAGCTGGAGGCAAAAAGAGTTATCACTCCAACATCCTTTGTACTCACAGAAGGTACGGTAAATGGTTTTGTCTGGGAAACGTGTTCTGCCAGAAAAGTGGACTGCCTTGCATCCAGNTTTTTTTTTTTTTGCTGCTTGTGTAGTCAGCTTTATAAGTTAGTCAACAGTGAACAAGGAAATAATTTAGATATTCAATGGAAATTTTAATATAGAAAGATAAATGTAATCTTAACTGATTTTTTTTAATTGAGAGGTGTTTGAGTTTATATATAAACTATTTAAAAATTGTCTGTCTTCAGATGTATATTTTTTTCTAGTATACCAAACACTTGATTTTTCCCCAAATTCTGTTGGCTTTATTAAAAGCTATGAGTATCAATATCAATTAATTTATGCTTTTACAGATTTCTGATGCCAATGTAACTATTTTATATGGGAATGGTGTTATTACACAACATTAGTTTCTCTCTTGTTTGTACAGCATACAGTGGCATACATCTATTTTCAGTCTTCTTTCTGGTACTATCAAAACCCATTTTTTCTAGGGTGAATTCTGTCTTCCTTTGGTAAAAGTCATTTGAATAACTGTTGAAACATAGCTTTAAGACATCATACGAGCATTTTATCATGGTAATAATGTGACATTGCAAATAGGACTTTTAGTGTAAGTACAGTTTTTTTCCTCTTAAACTTCATTGAGTGTATATATGATTTTATATACAGATGGATCAAATGTACACATGCTGATAACAGCAGTTAATAAAGCTGATTGGACGGAAAAGCTTTTTTTTTTTTTTTCTGTGTGAAATCTATCATTAACAGGCATGTATAATAATGAAATGAGATCTGATTAGAAATTTGCAGTCCTTGATAATAAGAGAATTGTGGCAGAACACTGCCTTCATTTTTTTTGAAAATAGAAAGCTGGAATGATTATGTAAGATCACTACAGGCAGAGAGTCCTCATTTATTAGCATTATATTTGCAGAGTAAAACACTTTACAAAATGTGTAAACTACCTCTTTCTATCTTGTCTTAAATGGATTTAAAATGTGTCCTGCTCACAAAGACAGGGATATAGCCCTGAGTTCCTGCTCATTGGTGTCTTTATAGATGAATAACAAATAGATGATTCAGATCATGTTTATACATGATATACGTATCAAGTTTTGTTTTAGCTGCATATGTACAAAGAACATAATTGTTTTTAGATGAGGACCTGTGAAAAGACTTGACATGAATCTAGAAATGACATAACCCTTTACTGCTGGTGTGAGTGTCACCAAGAAAGGTGTTTTGCTTCAAGTACAACCTATTAGCTAATAGGTGAATCCTCTCTTTGTCTCCTGAAGTGAAAGTGTACACGTCAACTTTTTCAATCAAGAGTCTGACACTCCAGCAAAGTCCGATAATTTCAAACATTGGTGCTTTTTGATATGGTATAAGTTCACTGCTTGCAGTTATCCAGAATGGCTGCTGTCACAGTTACAGAAGTTGCATGCTTGAGAAAGGAATGGTGAATTTAATACTGGCATGATGTGGGGTCCAGAGGAAGTGGAAACACAAAAAGCACCTGCTGCTGTAATGCAGGATGCTCAGCCTGTTGTTGTAACTTCTGTCAGTATCCTTTATCCAGAAGTCCCTGAAAAAGTTATAGGTTATTTCAGAAGAAGAGCGATGACGAATTACTTCATGGAGATTCCCTCTAGCTGACAGGTTATATCATCACTGTCAAACATGCATGGTTGATATACACACTTCTACTAATTCTTAAATAGGGGTAAAATGTAATGGACAAAGAATTTATTAAGACATATGACTATGGAAATATTGAGGTGAAATTATTTTACATTTGTAAGGGATATGCAATAAGTGGGTGTGATGTTATGTTGGCATAACAGAAATAAAAGACTATGAGGGCACTGCTTAAGGTTCTGCATTAGAAAAGTAGATTTGTTATAGTAAATCCTTTTTGAGATATATAATTGTTTTTTAATGTTTTGGAAATGGGAGTGAAATGCTTTTGGAACCTGGAGTTCATTTTGGACAGTATTGGAGGTAATATGAAGGTCTAAGAGAAAGTGTCTTCATTTTCATTCCATAAATATATTGTTTATTTGGTACTTAGAAAAAGATACCAAATAATTGTAAGTATTTGGTACTCCAATGAGTTAATCAGGAAAACTAAAGGAAAAAGCTTTAATCTGCTGTATAAATTTAACTGCTTTGTACCTTCCATTTGCTCAAAATGCATGCATGTTCACAGCTTGTACACAAATAGTTATTTCTCTCATAAACATACTGATATCGATACAAAGATTAGATCCACTTTATGACAGCTGGTGAAAAGATTATTAATTTAAATTTCCTTTAGGAAAGTATTTTTAAAGAAAGTTCTTTTCTAAGCATTCCCATAATGTTAAAAGTAGTTTACATATTCAAGAGTCAGAGAGGGGAGAAGAGTATTCAGAAGATTCCAGAGTCTGAACTCGTGGAGTTAGCTTTTGAGGATTTTTCAGATGAGTTGAAGGAAATAGCTGATAAACAAGGTGAGTTAAAAATAGGGAGAAATATCCAGTTTTAATGGAAGATGTAACTGGCATATGATGGTGACAATGTTAGCAAAGTTCCAGCTGTGTTGATTTAGTACCTTACCATGAAAATAACAATGACTGGTATGGTATTATTTATACCAGAATAGTTTTTTTTAATAGTAGTTAGTCTAACAGGGTGTAATGCAGAACAGTTTATTCTGCATACTAGAAGGAAAAGCTATGAAAAGAGGCCAAGTTAGTTCCAAGTAAACAAAGTTTTACTTAAAAGAATTGCTAACAAACCAGAGAATACAATAGGTAATACCAAGATACTATATCCATGCCTGATTGGAAATACATTAATTTTAACAGTATTGGTTTATGTCATTCAAACTGCAAGATTTGGGAGGGAACCTTGGTTGCATGTGATAGTTACTTGTTCGTCTGTGTTCTGAGCAATGGAATGATATTGAACTTGAGCCTTGATATCACAAGTGCTTAAGTGCATTATTATCTTTAAATGTTTAAATGTATACTATGTAGATAATGGTTTTATATTCAAATAAGCTAGTTAAGTTTTTATAAAATACTAGTTTGTCCATATACTACTATTCTGCCTATTAAAGTAATAATTTCTGGTGGCTGAATTACAAAAAATAGTCAATACAGAAATCTTTGTGTAAAAAAAGAAAAAAAGAAAGAAAAAGAAAAAGAAAAAAGCAACATTTCTAGATATGGAAATAAAAATGCAGAAGGTTGCAAAGGTTGCAATAATAGAATCTTGGTCTAGAAATTTCAGTAATAATTGTTACTTTTCACACAGAATAAAAGATTATCATCTGGAATACAACACATATGGATGGATACAAAAAGCCACAGAAAGCTTTAAAATATGAAAGTAATATTAAAATGTGTTGGTTATAGAGCTATATTTTAAGTAATCCTATTTCAGAGAGGCACTGACAGAATGTCATGTCAGCACAGCAGTTATGTGCTAATGCTTGCCTGGGATAAGGTGGCCTCAAATAGTTTTGCCTCTGAAACAGCTATTAGATTAAGGCGAACAAACTATTTACTGAAATAGCCAGAAAAATCATAGTCCATGCCCTAAGAAAAGAGAAATGACGCAATAGAATAGTTATTATGAAGCTGTTTGAAACGAAAGCAAACTGAAGCGTGATTTCTTTTGCACACTACTGCACGTTTATTGTAGTCTTTAAGACTTTCAAAGACAAGAGGCCCATCCACAGTGTGCTCAGTGACTGAGGACGTACTTAGAGTGCTACATGTGTTTTCTGTCTGGTTTGGTAAAACCGAAAAGGCAAATGTTTACAGTTTCTTTTTAATCAAAGATCCCTTAAAAACAGGGCAGACATTAAGGCAGTGGTTCCAAAAAAAAACAGATCACAAACCCAAATGGGATCATCCAAATGGCAAAGCAGAAGGTGGTTTGAAATAACAGTGGAAATGAAATAATGAGCCTGAAGGGCAAATGAAGTAAAATCACCAACAGCACGTTAGAGAACTTGCTGAAATCAAATAAGCCATGCCCTACGTGACCCCTGTATGCTTTCACAATCAGTATAGAATTTGGTCAGATGATTGCAATCTAATTAGAATGATTGGGATGCGGCCTGGAGATCTCTCTCTTCTCATGATGACGCTTTTTATATTTCTACCTATCAGCTGATATGACATAATCGGTTGAAAGAATATGGAAACCTACATCTGTTCATAGAAATCCTTAAGGCCAGTAATTACTGTTTATTATTTTCAAGAGCCAGAAACTAAGCTTTTAAGTAGCGTGATTCTGCAGACTATTCACTCTTTCCTCAAGGAAAATTGGGCAAGTGAGTGATGAGCTAAAACTGCCAGAGTGATCTTGGTTGCTCAGAGTGTGTGATAAAGAGGGAAATCAAATCCAGCTTGAAATTGTCTATATGAGAAACCTCATTGAAATCAGCATCTATAAGTTTATTAATACAAAGGCCTAGCAAGTCAGTCACCAATACCGATTGATATTTATGGAGACTAGACACTATTTGATCCTTTATAATTACTACTACAATCTGAGATCAGTCATGACTCCATATTTTGCAATAGGTAGAACTGACATGATGAGAGGTTTGCAGACTGACTGCAAAAATGAAACAGACTGCAAAAATAAAAGTGGAAGTAACTCTTGATGGAAATTTCAATGGATAAAAGATAGAACTATTCAGTGGGGCTCTATTAAGGTGATATTCGAGAAATCAAACATAAAACTATCCTTTTCCCTTGGGAATAGCTCACACAAAGATAGTCAGGTCACTTGTAAAGGAAAATTTTCAAATGGGCCATATCACCTTTAATGCTGGTAATAGAATTTACGGCATGAAATATTTCTGGTTGATATTTTGCATATGTCATTTTTCATATCTTTGGTCATGTCTGTGATATTTAGCTTATCTGCAAATTTGAATTTTTTAGTTCAATGGAGGTTATTTAAAGCAGATTCATTTGATTTGGTGAAAAAGATTATAGTTCAATGGCGAAGAATCATTGTGCTCCATCAGTATTTCCACACACATGAACAATTACAGATAACTTTCTGACCCATCTTGATGGTTTTGTCTTTGATTTTGCTTTAAAATCTCCAGGCTCAGCATTCATTCATATATTATGCTATATGAATTTGTGAATGTGTAAATCTTAACAGGCTTTGTTCAGAAAGTGTTTGATCAGAAACATTGATCAATCTGGTCGATTTGATCATCAGAAATTTTTGTCTGTGAGGCTTGCTTACATGAAAGCACATTTACAAGAACGTCTAGAAATTGCTTTTAAATATAGACTTAATAATACTGTTTATAACAGCTGTGTATATAAAAATTTTTATATTTTTTTACATTAAATCAAAATTTGTTTCTGTCACTGAAATATTTATATTATTTAATCACAGAAAATCAGTTCCAAATCTAATGTTTGAAAGATAGAAGGCTGAGTAGTTCCAAATAAATACTTTTATGTGGGAATATTTTTTCTGCTATATAATATATACAGAAATAATGAATGACTTGGATGGCTTTTTATTCAAATTTGTTTGACTAAACCAGCCTCCTCAGGTTTTTTTGTACCATTTTAACCATACCAGGAAATTAAAAAAGGTCACATCTCTGAAACATTGGTCAATTAAGAAATATGTTAATTCCAAGTTTACCAAAATATTGGTTAAACTTTAGGCTTTGAGTCAGGAAAGGACATAAACACTTGAGTGTTAAACTATTTAACACAAAACCTGAAAATCTTACTTTTGTTTGAAATGTTCTTGTGTGTACCATTGCAGGAACCAAAGTTGCATGCCTGTTCTGCTGCTGATTATAGCAGATATCCTGCAGCCTGATACCAGATCATATTGGTCAACAAATTGTCATTGTTATTTGCAGGGTATTAGTTAGTCTGTCCACCGTGAATTTATGCATAGATGCTCTTACATTTGGTTGTGCAATTTCTCTTGCTCCCTTTGTCTCTCTGTTATTCCTCTCTCACTTTCCTTTCCTCGTTTCCCCTCAGGTCTTCCTTCTCCCCTAGCAAAAATGGGTAATAAATTCATGGATTTATTACAACTGTGCAAATTTATTAAAGACACTCAAATTAAGCATAACGTTGCAGTGCAGCACCAAATTTCCAGTCTGCGAAATATGAGGTTTTTAGAAAAATAATTGGTAACCTTTTGGGTTTTCATTAAATAAGTGTAGAGGTTTTTATCAGGGAAAGGTTGGAAAGTTGCTCAATTTGTCTCTGATGTTACAGCTGCTAGGAGTTTAAGAAGCTGCACAGAAAATGATGAGATTAATGTTTTATGCCTTTTACACATGACCTTTTTAGACTTAATTCAGTTATTGAACTTTTAATTGGACAAATCAGAGTTCTCCCATCACCATGTCAGCCAAAATGATTCAGGCACTTTGTGGTGGTTTTACCCTGCTGGGCAGCTGAACTCCACCACAGCCACTCTCTCACTCCCCCTTCTCAAAAGAAGAGGGGGAGAAGAAAGTATGACGGAAAGAAAAAGGCCCATGGGTTGAGATAAGGATAATTTAATTATCCTTAAAAAAAGAGAAAAGAAAGAGGGGAAAACAAGCAAAGGCTGTGTGGAAGCAAAGAGGAAGGAAAAAAAAAAAAAATCCCTACTTCCCATCAACAAGCAGTGTTTAGCCACGTCCAGGGAAGCAGGACCTCAGTATGCATTAGTGGTTGTCTGGGAGGACAGATCTCTTCATAACGAGAGCCACCCCACTTCTCCTTCCTCTTTCCCAGCATTTATTGCTGTGTGTGACATGTGGGGGGCTTGGAGAGAGTCTCAATGCTGTGCCAGCACTGCTCAGCAATAACCAGAACATTGGTGAGATAGCAGGGCTGTTCTAGGTACAGGTGCAGAGCACAGCACTAATATGGGCTACTGTGGGGAAAGCTAACTTCATCCCAGCCAGACCCAGTACACACTTAGACTTATCCTAGAAGTCTTGTCTTCATAAAATTCTTTAAACTTCCTTGCTCTCATAGCCCAATTCAGCCATTTTGGCAATGTTAATCAATAATGGCTGTTGATTGTTTCTTTTTATGGATATTTTAATTATATAAAATAATATTATTCTAAAATAGTTTAATAGAACGGAGTAGAATTTCAGGGAACAAATGGGTTCAAAGGTGAAATGCCAAGTTCTTTAGAAGGAAGGAAAATAAAATAGCAAGTTTTAAAAGTGTGTATGTTTTAATTACACTAGATACTTCAATATGATAGGGAATAAACATTGAATTGGAACCATTTGCAAAAACAAATATTATGAATATCAAATCTGAGTTTGATCTTCAAATCTGTTATTAGTTACTCTGACATTTTTTTTCCCTATTGTGAAAGCTTTGATGTTGACCTGCTATCTCGTAGTGGAAACATAAACATTTAAAATGAAAGGATACTGACATAAAATTTTGTTTGCAAACAAACTGCTTTTAACTTATTTTTTCCATTGCTAAGTTGCCTAATAAAAACCTGTGAAGTCCATTGTATTTGTTTACAGACAGTTTCACTTTTGGATTGTTAGTGCTGCAATTCTTGGCTTAAAGCAATGCTTATACTCTTACTGTCTGAGTAAGCTGGGCATCAGACCAGGAGCATCAAAAATTGGTCTTCTCACCTTGCTTACATGCTATCCCCGAAAGGCATTATTTAGCAGGTACACAAAATACTCACCTATAGAGATGAGGACATCTGTTTTTTTCTGGCTTTAGCTCTGAATACATAAAACAGCAACAAAAAAGAAGCTTATTAAAATTGTTAGGTATGCTTAAGAGGCATTTTGAAAATGTTACCAGCTTGCTGTTGTGTTAGTTTCTTCATGATCTTTTCTGTTTGGATGCACTTTTCTAAGGAAAAAAATGGCTGAGANTTCCAGTGCCTCACCACCCTCTGAGTAAAGAATTTTTTCTGAATATCTAATCTAAATCTCCCCTCTTTTAGTTTAAAAACGTTACCCCTTGTCCTATCACTACACACCCTAGTAAAGGGTCCCTTCCCATCTTTCTTGTAAGCCCCCTGTAGGTACTGGAAGGCTGCTATAATGTCTCCACGGAGATCTTATTATTTCAATACAAAGTTTATTTTTATAGCCGAAGTATAAAATGACTCTGTAAATAGGATTTTATGGAGTTTATGCTAGCTTGGCTAGTAATGTTGACGCTGTTTCAATATTTTACTGTAGAGTCTTCTCTGAAAGATGTGTTCTCTTACAGGTTTTGTATTTATTTTGTATTTTATTTGTATTTAATGTATTTTGTATTTGTACATGCAAAGATATGTAAGATTTTTATGGAATTTCAGGTTTCTACAAGCAAATAAGAATAATTTTTTGCTCCGTTCATTGTATCCAATGACAAAGGTATCTGTTGTGCTTTAATTTTTTTTTTTTTTTTTTACTGTGCCATGTAAAATTTTCCCTTCCACCATATAACTTGCTCAATGTAGTGGGTCTGGCTGGGATGCAGTTAAGTTTCTTCATAGCAGCTCACATAGTGCTGTGTTTTAGATTTGTGACCAAAACAATGTTGATAACACACCCATGTTTTAGCTGTTGCCGAACAGTGTTTGCACAGTGTCAAGGCCTTTTCTGTTTCTCACACTGTCCTGCCAGCAAGTAAGCTGGGGGGGCACAAGAATCTGGGAGGGGACACAGCCAGGACATCTGACCCCAGCTAACCAAAGAGATATTGCATGCCATATAATGTCATGCTCAGCAATAAAAAGGGAGAGAAGGGAGGTTAGCCATCTTTCTCTTGGGAACTGGCTGGGCATCTACCCATGGGAGGCGGTGAGTGATTGACTTTACATCACTTATTTAGTTTTCTTTCTTTTTTCTTCCACTTCTCCTTTGTTTATTAAGCAATTGTTATCTCAACCCACAACTTTTCTTGCTGTTACTCTTCCTTTCCTCTTCCCCGTCCCACAGAGGTGGGTTCTGGGTGGGAGTGAGTGAGTGACTGTGTGGTGCTTAGCTGCTTTCCGAGGTTAACCCATAACACAGTTCATAGCATAAGTGTTTTCATTACTATATTTGACCAGGAAAACTTCTGAAGTTCTTCAGCCATTTAAACACAAAAAGAAATCTACATCATACTGTATGTTGTTAGTAAATGAAGCTGTTCTGTTCCTTTTGCTGCAGTCCTCAAAGTATGGTAGCTCTTAAAAATTGTGCAGTGGAGGCGATGGACATCAAATCTATATTGGAGTGTTAATTTCCACTTTCACCCTCTCCCTGTATTTACAAGCAGGAATCAAGTAATCCAGCCCCAGGCTGACTTTTGGGTGTTTCTTTACAAGGGTTGGAAGCAACACTTAAGGTTTCTATATGTAGTTGAGTTACTAAGCCCCAAGTCATGTTTGTTGCTTAAATCAGCTTGATCATACAAAAGTCATCCATTATGGAACATACCAGGTGCTGAAGTGTATAAAAATAATATCTGATATTACACTTAATGGCAAAAGCCCTATAATGTCAAGAATGAAAAATGCACTTTACTCCCCAACCTGTGCACAGCCCTTAGGTCTGAGTGAACTTTTTAACATTATTTGGGAAGATGGAAATAAAACATACTGACATTTTGGAATGAAAGTATCAGAAAACCAGTAAATTCCACAGTTTATTTTAAATGAAGATTTTTTTCTCAGCATAACTGATAAAACAATAGGAAATTCTAACCCTGCTTGTGCTACTATTTAGACCTTTCCCACCGCCTATTTTCTATTGTCTTCAAGTGAGACTGCTCTTTTTGAGATTGAGTGTTAAGACATGTAAATTAATCCAGCCCTGATTTACTTTCTTATAATAGAGCTGTGTGTCTTGTCTTCAGTGGAATTTTTCTTTGAATGAGTGAAAGACAATGCATTCTTATGTAGCAGGATGAGCAAGAGCTTTTCACACATTCTTATTTCTGCAGCTAGTTAAGTGTACTTTTAATACAACTAACAACACTTGTATAACCTTTATTACATTGAAAAATGCCACTAAAGCTAGAGCAGTAAGAAAACAGAACTGGGAGTGTTTGACACTGAGCTGAGTCCCATGCTGCCTAGTTTTGTGTTCATTTCATTAACTAGTCAAGTGCTCTTCCAAGGAGAGTTAGGCTTTTCCACGTCTCTCATTCTTACTGGAAGGCCGGTTGTGTTTATTTCCTTGCTGCATTCAGAGTGTGGTCATATCCTTCTCAGAATTGTTCTTATAAGATGAAGAACTGAAGCTCTTCCATCCTCCTTTTGTGTGATAGCCTGTCTATACTAGAAGTGCCTTTGTACACTCGAGCCTTGTTGAGATTTGTACAAACTTATCACTTACCTGTCTCATTTGGAAGTACCTGTCCTGATATACCCCAAGTTTAGATTTCTTTGTTGCATGGCTGCTTTATGCTACAGTATATCACCATCTAAGAGGGTTATAATGCATCAGATCACACAGTTATCTAGGCCATTGTCTTGTGTCCAACAGTAGCTATAAGGAAATGCCTAGGAAAGAATCAGATCAGGGCAAGGATATGTGACACCCCCAGTTCTCTCCTTGTACTCAGTTATTGTTAATTTAAGTAATTCCTGAGACAGAGCTCTTTTCTGTGGAATTATTAGCCTTTAATAGATTTCTTCTCCATGCTCTTGTCTAGCCCCCTGAAGCCCATGTAAACTTTTACCATCCACTGCATCCTCTAGCAAATGACTACATGGACTGGAAAACAGAGGGAGATGATTCTTCACAAAACAGTGTCCTAATCCCAAGGTATTGTTTCTGAATAGTAATGGTCTGCTGAGATCCCCTCAATTTAAATGTGAAATACACATGCAGTATTTTACATTTGTCTATATTAAATTTCATTTGTCATTTTTATTGCCTAGTTACTCAGTTTACAATGGTCTTTCTACATTTTGTTTGTCAGCTATACCCTAATAAAGTTTGTATCATCAGCAAACTTGTATTATTGCTTACTCATTTTTCCAGTTTGTTTATGGATGTGTTGAACAACGTAGATTCTGTAACAGATACCACCTGTTGCTGTTCTAAGAACTAACCATTTACTTCTGCTCTCTCTATTCTGTGTTTTTAGGAAATATTTATCCATGTCAGGACTTCTGTCTTACATCGCGGCACCTTAGTTTTCTTAAAAACATTTGGCAAGGAATTTTGTTGAAAGTCTTGAAAATCCCAGTAAATTTCTGACATCAACTGTCCACACACACCTTCAAATAATTCCAATAAGTTTGCTTTTGTAAAGTTCCCTTTACAAAAGAAAGACATGTCAATTCTACCATCATCTTTAATCTGATGTCCACCATTACTATCCAGGTTTTTGGTTTTTTTTTTGTTAAATTGCCTGATATAGACTAAAGACTTAGTGTTCTGTGGAATACTGAATCCCTCCAGATTTGTCTTGGTTTAAATTGGCCATTACTATCATCCAGTCACGACTACCAAGGCAATTTTTCAACTAGAGATTACGCACCCCCTTTAGGAGATGAGCTTCAGGACTGCTGGGTGAATGCCGTGTAGTCCTCAGGATTTGCTACGTTCCTCCCTTTAATTTCTTCCATACCTCTTCTACAGTAACTGCAGTTTTACAGGTTCTTTGGTCATTAATAAGGAGGAGATCCAGCATGTAAATTTCCACACACTAATTCAACAAATGAATTGAGTTTCTCTGCAATAGCTGCATCTTTTCTGAGTGCTTACTATACACATTTATCATCAGTTGATCCTACAGACTTTCTGGCAGACTTCCTTCTTCTGATGTGTCTTAGGAAGACTGTATTATTGGTTTTGATTCTTTTTGCTAGCTGTTCCTCAGTGTGTGTGTGTGTGTGTGTATATATATATATATATATATATAATATATATATTACTGTATTTTTGTATTTATTATGCCAAAATTTATCATTTTATTTTCTCCATTTGGGCATGTTTGCAGCTTTTTGAAGGATGTTGTCTTGCTCTTACAACCTCCCTTATCCTTCTGTTTCACTGTACCACCCTCTGTCTGCCCTTCCTCAAGCCTTCCACTCTCCCCCCTGATCCTGGCATTATGCATTGGCTTGTGCTTTCAATATGGTCGCCCTTAGTAGCTTCCATATTGCCTGTGAGGATTTAATTCTCTTTTCTGCTCATTTACATTTTTTTTTAACTTTTTAAACACTTTTTCATTATGTATTTTTATCTTCTGTCCCGTTGTCATTTTATAGTGAGTTTATGTAATCTAGGTTCTTTTCCTTAGCTTTCAGACATTCAGTGATGATTCTGTTTTCTACATTCAAAATACAAAACATTGTTTCTTCTTCTGTTGTTTTGATTTTCATACTCTCTCATCTCCCTCCCCACCAATCTGTAACTTCTTCTTCTGTTTTCTCATTCTGTCTGCAGTATTGCTGTACTCTTTCTTGGCTTTTAATCCTGGCTCTTTCAGAAGCCAGGATCTTCACTCTTCTTGTAGGTCTAGCTGCATTACCTGATTCTTGTTACAAGATTTCTTTAGTTTTGGCCTGTTTCTTTTCTGTTTTCTGGACAGGAAACCTGTCCTTCAGTTCTCTTTCTCTTCCATTATCTTTATTCTTTCTTTCTTTCTTTCTTTCTTTCTTTCTTTCTTTCTTTCTTTCTTTCTTTCTTTCTTTCTTTCTTTCTTTCTTTCTCTGCTCTGTCTTTTCTGTACTGTTTCTGTGTCATCCTGCTCCTCTTGTGGCCTGTCACCCTGGACTTATTTTCCAACAGGTATTTGCAAATTTTGTCCTGTCTGGACAGGCTTTTTTCTGTTTTCTTCAGCCTCATGTCCTAGTTGTATCTTGCCTTCTGAGATTTCCAGCACAACATACTTCATGCATGCTGACCATATTTCAGGATCTGTACGCATTTCTTTTTGCTACATAAGTATTATTTTCATCTCCTGCATATCTCTGTCTTTATAGAGAAATGACAAAGGAAAATTCTCATGGAAGCTCCCCTGATGTCTATGAATGGCTCCTAGCATACTCATATGCCCTTTTCAGCCATGGTTTCTCATTTAGCCATTTGCCTCATGTTGTCTATTCAGTTCCTATGTTCAAATGTGCAAATATGCCCTTGCTCCTTCAGTGTTGCTTATCCACATTCACACCAAGCAGCTCACAGACCGTGATGCTGAAGCATCTAAACCAGCCAACCACCAAGAGACAAGCAAACAAATTCACTTGCAGCCAATAAATACATGTTGTTTCTCTTCACCAAGTATAAGGCCAAAACAATCTCTGAATGTATTCTGCTGCTGGCTTCTGGTTGCTGAGAGCTATTTACTTTTTAACATTCAGAGATAACAGAAACAAATATTGTGGCATCTTCATCTCACTAATATGAAGTCTCTAAACATTTCTGGCTTTCATCTAAATTGGTTTTGGAACATCTGGGTATGAAGCTATGTTCATATCTCAAGACAGTCAGAGATGCATAGCATTTGAAGTTAGATTAAACTCTACTGTGAAAGTTCTCTTAAGACATGGAAGTGCAGGAATTTTGGTAGGGTTAACAGAGGTAGAATGGCGTATCGTTGTATTTTATTAAAAATAACTGTAATTCAGAGAAAGACATTTAGATCACAGGAAAATATCCATGGATATTGATTTTCATCTGAATTTTGTTGTGAAGTATTTTCTGAAAGTTGTTTTCCTATCATATGCTTTGATAAAAAAAAAAAAAAAAGGTAGAAAATGTGACTGTTTATATAATTTCCAGCATTTGCAGTCTGAGCTAATTATGTTTGATTTTAAAACATTCTTTGAGCTGTTATTTTCCTAAGCCAATTTTTATTCATCCTTCTAAATAGTATTTTAACTCTATTCCAAACCTCACAGTGTAATTTCCCACCAGCTCAGAAAAGTCATGCTTTCTATTGAGAGGCAGAGGCCCATTACTTCACAATGTGCTAAATAAATCTCCTTGATTTATAACTGTTTTGATCTCTGAAGTTTCCACCAAGCAGAATCTTTTAAAAAATGGGACTGTTTACATTTGGGTTTGATTCAACCTGTGTGGTACTGGCAGTAGTGTGAATACACATTTTTGGCACAGCCTCCGCCTTCAACTTTTTCACTGACTCAGTTTTTCCATTCCAATGGAGATATGTGCTCAAGTATCTCTGACTTGTGTCATTAATTCCAGTGTTCAGTGCTTATATTTATCAGTCCAGGTGTTGAATTATGTAGGCAAAATTTTTAGCAAAACATCTGAGAGACAGAAATAATGTGTGATCTCTACATAAAAGACAGCAGTAAAATTAAATACACTTTTTAAGCCTGACTGCACTAAAACTTTTATGTCCACTCATTCCCCAAGCTGTGCAATCTTAGAAACTTCTTCCAGTCCTGTGAGATCTTTCATTATCCAAAATGAGGGAAAATGGCTTCAGAGCTAGGTCAGATATTAGTGCCATAGTTCAGTTCTTAATTTATGTCCTCAAAGCATGCTTTGTGCTTGCAATGTTTAAAGCACAAAGATTGGTCTATGGAATTATGGCATAACTGTCACTACAAGCTCATGGAGTTTATGAATTAAAATTGTTGCTCTTGTTAAAAGGCATAGCATTTGCCTTTTTTTCTCTGAATTTGTGAGTAACCTTTCTCCCTCTTTTGATTCTACTGTAGGAACAAGAGGAGATGTTACTTCCTTCCGTACAAGGTGACTTATTTCTTTTAAGGACCACCCTGTCAGGGTAGGGGTGAAGCTCCTGTTCTTGTGCACCTTATTCTCTTGATAAGAAATTTTAATGGAAAGGTTTTCCCTCTTCCTCTACCGAATATAGATGTTGCGTAGTGACATAACTTTTGGAGGTTTAAGATATTGTTATGTAAGATATGGGATTACTGGGCAAAACACGATGCAGTAACCCAGAGTAGAGATGAAACATCCTGAATCTGTTTCTATAAATAGATGCAGAGTAGTCTGCCATTTGTACTTAGTCTTTGGGCAGAAGTAAAACTGAGGCAAACGTTTCAGAGTTTGCATTTATTTCTTGAATTTTTAAAACCATCCATAAAATGCTCCAGATGCTTGCATTAGGCAGGAATTTAACTCTTATTTTGCTTCCTGAAAAATAGTTGACATACTGCAATAATTATGGTCTAAAACAATCATACTTGTTCAAAGAGATTGAAATATTGACATTCAAATAAATGCATACAACTGCAAATAAACCTTGTTGATTTTGTTATTTCAGAACCTGTTTGACAGTAATCGGTGCGAAGGGTCTGATTATCTGAAAATTTGAATGGAAACAGTTGCCAGTGAAAAGTTTGAATTCAAACTATTTTAAAATTGTAAAAGCCTAGCATACTGTATTTCTCCTAGATAAAACGTTTTATGGTGAAAACATTATTTAAGTATTTCTTAAATGGGTAAGCATTACATAATCCATCAGGAGAGATTCTTCTTATTGTTAGGATCCTATTATGGAATAGAGGTCTAAGAGGAGAGATGTTTTAGGAAAGGATTTTGTTGCACGTCTTTTCCCATACTGCTTGCTTGCTTTGTTATGCTGCTTTGCAAGCACATTTTTAAGGGAAGTTGAGTGTACCAGGTGATACTTTATCACGTGCACATTTTCAAGAACACAAAGTTAGATAAGGCAGATTATTGATGTTGTATGTATATTCTGGTAAATTTGTACTTAGATGTTTGATCCCACAGGAGAGCCTGAATTAAATGCAACTCTAAACAGAGCATGGTTTTAGGTCAGTCACTGTGGGAGGCTGTGGGTCACTTTTAAGTTTCCATACTTCATCTCTGGCAGGGCAGGTTTGGTCTGCTAGAAACCATGCCTTCCCCTACATGCATAAAATAAGTAGTTTGGTTGTAATTACTCTGATACTGTGATATGTGCGTGGTTCAGAAGCTCTTTATTTTTAGGGAGCAAAGGTGAAGTTTCAGTGGAAATCATCCATATGGATATGCTCAGAAAGTTGCAGTCTGTAACTGATAGTTGCTTAGCTTTGAACCGAGAATAAACATTCAGCAGATTTCAAATTGCTTTAAAACAGTAAAAAACAAAAACAACAACAAAAAACTGTTAAATTGTTATGAAGAGTTTACTGGTGGAAGGCTACTTCTGAATAGTAAACTCTGCTTGGTACAAGTTATGTGCCTAGTTTAAGGGAGAACTTTGTCAGTGCCTTACATATCTGACTCAGGCATTTTAAAGGTAGTATGCCTTGACATGTCTCATGATACAGTGCAACTCAAGAGTAAATTTTAAGTCCCTTCTCATAAGGCCACACCAAATACTTATTTAAAAGTTCTGCTGGTATGATTTCTTGCACCAGCAGCTCCCTATTACTGTCTAAGGGCTTGAAACTGGTCTGTTTCTAAGAGATGGACTCAATAGTTGAGTGCTGGACAATTGGCAATACTGCTCTCTATAGTCTTCCCATGAAAATAATTTTAACAGGGATTTCTCTAGAAGAAATAGCACAGAGTTATTATTTTTTATGGAATAATAGAAAATTTATTCTACATATCCGGTTTCTAAATGTTTTTGGAGAGGTGATTAGTCTGCTTTATTTATAAACCTTCAAACTGTTTTGGGATGAGTTTTTGTACTCTTTGGGAGCTTCTGGAGTTCCAGTAAACATGTTTGTTTGTATGGCAAAGTTCAACTTAATAAAATTTACCCCAAAAACAATTTTAAGTAATTACCTGTGCTACTAAATAACAGCTAATCATGCATTTAATTCAATCCAGTTGATGTCGGGTTTTGATGTCAGGTTTTAACATGGTAGTAACTCTTACTTGTGTGTCACAGGAAGAGAAGGCAAATATCACAGTAGTTTTACAATTTTTGCATAAATTTTGCAAAAGATGTGACATTTGGGAAACATAACAATTATAGTTGTCTGTAGGCACAGGCTTTTAGCTTTTTAAGATTTTACTGAAATCTTGGGTGATTTCATGTTTATATCTTTCTTTTTCACCTGATAAATGAGTGCACCTCACTACCTAGAATCATCCAACATTTTTTTTTTCTTTCTTTTTTTTTGTAGAGCTTGTTGAACAACTGGCCTGGTGAACTCAGATATATTTTCTCATTTTCCTTAATTCTGTCTCTGACCAGTCCATGATTTGCCTCCAGATATCTTGTCATCCCGCCTTTGTAGACACAAATTGGAAAAAACATGACTTTCCATCACTTGGATAAAGCCATTTTCCCAAACAATATAA
The DNA here is from genome assembly GCA_013399115.1 of Anseranas semipalmata. NCBI lineage: Eukaryota > Metazoa > Chordata > Aves > Anseriformes > Anseranatidae > Anseranas > Anseranas semipalmata. The sequence goes on along the minus strand of VXAA01006778.1, from coordinate 279,152 downwards.
TCTCTTTGCTGAAATAATTCATCCCTAGAATGAGAGTGGGGATAAAATTCAGCGGTATAGGAAAGTAGCTACTGAAAGTTCCCGGTTATTCTAACAGAGCTTTTCACAGGTTGTGTATCAGAAACAAAAATAGCAAAGGCATGCCTGCTTTAGCTAGTTATTAGTTCTGTCAGCTGTAGTGATATTTCTGTTGTTAACAGGGCTTGTGCGTATAGTGGAAGAGCAGGTATGATTTCATGTGCCAGCAGCTCCTTATTACTCTGTGAGAGCTTGAAAGTGATCTAAAAGAGCTGGATTTGATAGTTCATTTTTATACACAGAACCTTAGAAATTAGAGTGAGAAAAAACATAATTGATCATCCAGCCTCTTCCACTCTACTTCTGAGATTATTCCTTAAAGTGAACATTATTGTCTTTGCCTTCCTTCTATGTTGGTTTTAGTAGTCTTGTCCATCCTGCACGGATGACTTGATGTAGCTCGCCTGAACGACATATTTGTTTCGTATACCCATCTATTTCTTATTTTCTTTCTTCGGCAAAGAAATATTGTGTAATTAACTCTGCATATTTTTCCTCATCTAATTCTGTCTGTTATGAACTAGGCCATTCTCCCCTTATACTTAGCAAATACATATGTTTTGTACTACTTAATATTACAGAGTTAAGAGAAACTGCTTGGAGGCTCACTGGCTCAGGCTTAATTATCGCCTACGTATTCCTGGGTAAGTGGGACATAAGCAATATCTTTTCATATACGGAGACACACATAAATGGTCAGGGTTATTATTAGAAAGCAACTTTTTTTCCCCTCCAGTTGTCTGTCCAAATCGCACTAATGTTCAGTTACATCTTATTTCATAAGTCAAGATCTTTCTTCATGTTGCCTTTTGGAAATGATGTTCACTCTTGCTTCAGGTCAAAGTCCATCACAAAGTGCTACAGCATGCCAGACATAAGATGGCTTTTTTCTCACAGAAAAAAAAAATGAAGAAGACATTTACTTTAAAATAGAGCTTTGTCCTAAAAATTTGTAGTAGCGCTGGTGAAGCCATCGAAGTGGTGTAACCACAGGTGTAACAATCAAAAGGGGTAACCCACATGCTGTAGATACGTAAGAGCTGCACGTAAGAACTGTTTTCTAGAAGCAGAAGCCAGCATAATTAGGGATATGAAAGATCAGATTCACTTGGGGTAGGAATGTTGGGCAAAATAGCTCAGAGAGTGCTAATTTATAGCATGAGCTTTATCGCCGAGTACTTTGGTGTTAATTAGTTTTGGCTAGTACAGTCCTATGATGTTGGTCCAATACGCTCTTTTTGTTACTATGATTTTATCATTGGTAGCAGCATGTTTATTGTTTCTACAAGCTTTAGAGTGCACTGTAAGCAAGTCAGTATCCTTACATGTTGCATTTAGTCCAAGTTTGTCATCTTTAGAATTCAACTTTATTTGGTAACTAAGCTAAGTACAAGATACATGTAAAACTGATCAAAACTCTTACTTAAATATAGAATGGTTTTGTTGGGTAAGATTAGGAAAAAATCCCTTAGGTCAAAATAACCACCTCTTTTTTAAGGTGCAGGAATGGTGTGAATATAGGTGTGAATGAATATTTACATTACCTGCTAAGTGGGTAATTGGATAAGAGGTAATTAGGACTGGATTATGGATGTCCTTAACTACACCGTTGGGCACCTCTTGTTGAGACTGTTGAGATACAGCCGTAAGCGCAAAGAAATAAATACCTTGCTACTAATGACTTCTTGTTAGTTCAACTCAGTAATGAATTTATTTGACGTGACTTGGGGAAAACAGTACTTTTCCTAACATTTTCTCTCTCTTTTTTTTTTTTTTTGGTAAAATTCAATCTACTTTTTTCAAAGTAATTTTTTTGGTTGTGTGTAGTCTTATTGAAAATGAACTCTGTTAGACCTGTGATCAGGAATGCCCTACGTACAGGAAATTGTATGCAGTGGTTGTCATGGCTCTGGTTAATTACTTGCCTTTGACAATCTCTACCAACAGTGGCAGGTATGTTCCAAAAACTTTGTGACACAGGAGACAGAAAGTTTAAGTGGACTTGACAGTATGTATTCTGAAATTGCTTTCTAGCTGAACAAAGAACTTAGACAATTAACTACCACCTTAGGAGATGTGAACTCAATTCTCTCTTCAACTCAGATTTGAATTTGCATTTTCCTCACTCTAGTTGAAGCCAAGGAATTCTTTTTGACAAAGAGAATATGTATTTTTTTTTAAATTTAGGAGAAAATCATAGGACTCCCAAATGCAAAAGATACTCAACTTTAGCCATGGATTTCAAAATGGAATTGATTACCTGATAAGTTTTGAGGAGAAAGGCTTAAGTCCTACCCTGTCTTTGGCCTTTTACTGACTTGCTTTGGTGGCTTGTTGGTTAGAGTTGTACTTTGAATTCCAGCCCAGCTGCCTCATTCTCAACAGGCATTTTAACTGAACCTTAATGATTTTGCTGCTGATGGTAGTGCTTATTCTATGTGCGTGCTTTCCTAGCTATGGTTCATTGCAGGATGTTCGAGGGACCAGCATGGCCATTTCTGGTTTTGTCATAGGAAGTTAAGCAGGAAAGTTCTGAGACTGACGATATTTCGCCTACTTAAAAAACCTTTGAGGATCCCAGCAGAAACTTGTTAAAATTGTAAGTGACCACAACAGATTAATAAACTATAGCTTTTGGAAAAGTATTAAAGCTATACGTAAAGACAGTTCTCCAATGCAAAAAGGATTGTTCTTATTTGTGTAGTTCTCATAGCAGATGGAAGTACATTTACAACATGCAGTGTGTTTTCAGCTGTGTGGTTTGTTCACTGACTTAGCAAATACTTGTAACCTGTCCTAATATTGTGTTTTATGGAAAGTGAGCAAAATCCTGTTTTTTACATTCATTAAGTGTACTTTCTTATGTGTAGATTAACAATGCCTGTTTTGCAGCCACTCGGAAGTATCCCAGCTTCCTAGCTTCTGTGCTCTCATAGAGTCCATGCCCTCCAGTCTGAGCCATGAACTGGGAGAGGGATTGGAAGACACAGTAAATGCAGTAAATTTTATTTTAAATTATACCCCCCATTTATATATACGTATGTATGTGTATATATATAAAAGATAAACTGCATCCTGGCAGGGGGGTCACAAGCTAGGTAATATCAGGAATATTTTTTTCTGGAGACATTAATCCAGGTTTAGCCAAGTGATGAAGCTATGTAAGCATTCTCTCATACACTGTTGATGCCAGTGAAAACTACAGCCCCCCCATTTTCAGACGTTCCTGTGCACTGATCATGCTTTCTTGTTGCTAGGTTCCAGCTTTCCCTATGGCTGTCATTTCCACCTAGCCTTTAAATAGACCCCACCCAGGCTTTTTTTTTTTTTTTTAATCCCAGGGAACACAATTTCAGCTCATTCCACCCATTTGGTGTTGCTGTACATTGTGTAAATAGTTGAGAGGGGGCAGAATGATTTTCCTGTGCTCACAATCCACCTCCGCTTATACATCTGGTGTCAAGAAGAAGGGAGGATAACAGGTAACCAGACATTTTAATTGGAAGGGGGAGAATAAAGGCAAGGCAAGGCTGAACATTGCAAGAGACACCAAGACGAAAGTCTGGGAGCAGAACAGCAGCCATGAACTTAGCTTTTTATGGCACAGGACAAGCAGTCCAATTCGTCAGTGCTGTTCCCAGTGGGTGCTGTGGGGTGAAAATGTGAGTCGTCATATGGTATTAAACCACTTTATTCAGGTGGCACCTCAGATAGGGTCCGCAGAGGAACCTTAATTATTGCAGTTCTGACACTTGAGTGAAGTCTTTGGATTTTTAAATAGAAAATTCATATAGCAAACAGTATATTTCATCCCTATTTTCTTGAAAAGTGATCTAATGTAAAACTAGTCATGAGCTGGCTCAAGTAAATATAGACTACTGCCCACAACTTTGGCACTTAGAATAGGACAGATATTGCAATATCCACATAATCTCTGAATGTGAGACGACACTTCCACCCCTACTGATAGAATTCAGAAACTCTATCAGTAAGTACTTCATAAATATAGATGAAAACACTAGTCACATTTTTAATCTTTCTGAAAGATCTAAAGCATTTAAATTAAAATTTGCAATTCAGACAATGTATCCCCACTTGGCAACTGTAAAATAGGCCTTCTTTTTACTGTTCACTCCAGGGATATAGTAAGCAAAATAAGATTGAAGATGCGATTTTAAAATAAGATAGGAGGTTTCTGAGGGCTGTGCTTTGTAGACATGCTTAGAAATATTTGCTCTAATCTACTGAGAGAATGTTTTACTACATATAAAATATATTTTAAAGATGTGATTTAGGGCAATGAACGTGCATTTTATAAAAATGTGCTTTATCCAGTAAAGATCAAGTATTGAATCGATGAATTTATTGTCATGACAATAGCATAAACCATAATAAAGAGGTAACACGGGAAGAAAAAAGCCAGAAGAGTTAATCACCTCAGTCGAGAGGTGAATTATTTTATATATCAATGAAGTTTTATAATGAAGACTGCATTTTTTTTTAACTGGCTGAGTATAAAAAAAAAGTGTTGATTTGCAATCCCTCCAGCATAAATAGTACATTTCTTCATCAGTCAGCAATATTTTTATTACTGTAATTATACTCAGAGGCAATAGGATTTTAGGCATCTGATTTTATCCAGATGATAATTATATATTTATTACCCAAGTTTCTAATGTTTATTTTGAAACAAGACATTCCTACGCATGCTCGTGCGTGCAGGCACACTCAAGGCCTACCAGGAGCTAGAAATGCATACTATATCAAGGAAACATGGTGTGTTCATATTATTTTTTTAAACCGATCAAGCTTCTCACTTTTCAACTATGGTTATTTCCTGGATGGATGAAATATTTAATTATTGTTAAGAGTGTCTGTTCATCATGATATATTGAAGGGTAAAGTGGGAGCAAATGCAAAACTATTCTTTTTTTTGCTCAAACTGGCAGATATAAATAGAAGTAACAGTGATGTGGATTATGTTCTAGTTATACTATGTAGTTATGCTAGTTATGCTTATCTCCCCTAGCTGGAGATTATCAGCATCTTTCAGTAGAGAAGATGCTAGGATGCAGTACTTTTAGTATAACCGAATAGGCAGAAAGAGCTCTAGTAAAAATTCAAGTAGCAGAAAGGAGTTTTAAAAGTCAGAAAGAAAATTATTTTCTCTTCAAAATTCTTGTGAAATTGGCCTAATGTGATCTTTAATTTCTGGTCTTTTCTCCACCCTGGAATCAACGTTAGTATCAAGTTAGCAAATACTTAGTGGCTTCAGCTGAACTCTTTTTTTTTTTCGACTGTACTCATTGAAAATAAGATGCAATGATGAATAGCAGTATTTGAAACTCAAGTGAATTTGTAGATCTCTACACAGACACTCTCTTTCAGAAATACAGTAGCCCAGGGCAAGTATCTGCAGGAGCGGAATGCATATGGATTCACAGCTTTACTTCATAAGATCTTAGTGTGATTCTGCATTTTTCTGCAACAGTGTTTTAAACCTTTTAAGTTTATTTTGCCTGTCTACTAATTTCATTCCTCTCAGAGATTTTAACTGTTCATTCTACTAGTTTTTCCTGCCCATACCATGGGATAGGTAAAAGCCCTCTATATAGCTTTTTATATATTCTATTGGAATCATTAATGCTTTCATTGTAAGTGAATGATATTTATGAGATACTTGTAGAGTGATTTATCTCCTTTCAAGTATCAACAAGCTATCAGGTTTAGAAAGTATTTATATTCCTTTCTCTGCATCTGTGATTGATGACAGGACCACTGATGCTGTGCTCTGTGGGGGGAACGCTGTGTCTGGCCAGATCTGGAGAAACAGATCTTAAGTCTCTGTCATCTTTTGTAAGAAGATTTGGGAGGAGTGAGCACACATGATCAGATCTGAAAGAAAGAAAGAAAAAGTGGTGGAGAATTCTTAAGCTTAAGTTTGAAAGAGATGAGAGGTTCTAACTCATGCTGAACTTTTAAGCTGAATAGTTTTTTTTTGTTGTTGTTGTTTTTTAATATTGTATTATTTAGACAACTGCTATCCTTTTGATATTCCATAATCATAGTCTTTAAAGAAAACATTTATTTAAAAATTATAAAATAAAGAAAATATTTTCTATTGTGGTATAACACGTTGAAATCTATTGAAATACTGCAGTATTTCAGATTTTTTTTTAACTTACACTAGTATGTATAAGTGTATATAAACTACGTGGCTTTTGGTTAATTATATTGAAGAAAGCTGAATTTGAGCTAGACTGGGTAGGAGCCTGGAACTTAGGAGAGTGTAGGGTTTGTCTTTGTGTCTGGCTGGGAAAAGCAGTGTGTTTAGTTAGTGTTAAGGTCCATGTTAAGGTCCATGAAGTAATTGTACTTCAATATTTCAGCAAGCTTATCTGTGGACAGCTATAGTAAAGCTATGCTGTGGTACAGCCTGTTTTAAGGAGTTTGATTCATTCAACAAAGAAAAAACAAAACCTAAGAGCGAAAATGAAGACTTTTGAAAATAAATATGTGGGTAAGTGAGGAAAAAGAACTGCTTAAACTGTCTAAATTCAGTGTTATAATAAAAAGTAAGAGGAACAGGTGATGAACAAACCTGTGGTTTCATTTTCACTCTTACAATGACAGGATTGATATCCTGAAACATTCTGCCAATGGGAAGGTAAAGGGAAGAGATTCAATTAGTATTTTAAAAGCTTCATCAATTCCTGAATGACAGCGAATGTTGTCATTACCTTTCTTTCAGCAGCAAGAGTTTGGACTAGAGGACCATGGAGATTTCCTCCAGTTTTATGCTTCTATTTAAGAAAATGAATTCCTAACAGCTACTTAATTATGAAAATGAGTGTGCCAGACTGCTCATCATATTTCAGAGTATGCATGTTAAAAAGTGTTTCTCAATGACTGATGAAGATGTTCAGTGGAGACCTAATTATTATCTGAGATGTTGAGGGAAAAAAAAAAATCAGTGTCTATTAACTGAGTTCGGCAAAGATGCTGGTATATCCTATTCAAAAGGAAAAAACTTGCTGTGCTTGCAGTCTGGTTGATAATGCTGTAAAAATTTAGAATGGTAACAACATTTTAATGCAATATTATAAAGGTGAAATAAAGCAATGGGAGGGTTATTTACTCCTTTAAAATTGCAAAGTAAAATTATAAAAAAGTGCATTAAAATAAATATGTAGGTTTGCTAAAACATACAGGAGGAAGCAGCTTCTCCCTTAAGAATTCTATATGATATTTCCTGGACATTTTTACTGTAAAATTCTAGTTTTATACTATGATGCACCAGAACAGGCCTTGGACATGCTTCTTGGTTAGTCATTGCTGCTTTAGGCTGGCAAAATATAAATTTGGCCACTTCCACACTTCAGCAGAATAGAGGGTGGAGTCCCAGGTGGGTCTTCCAAAAATAATCAATTGGTATTAGCATTATAGTCCATTAGCACAGTTGACAAATGTTAAGTATGTTAACAGTATTTTGCCTCTTTTTTTGCTTTTGTAAGATTCAATATTAGTATACCTAATAGCACCATCGTGGAATCATAATACATTGTATCATTGCATATGGAATATACTGGCAAGATGTTTTGTTGTAACTTGTAGACTAATAAAACCTCATAGTTTTTGCCTGAGTTTAATGCCAGTGATCACTATCCCCAACATATAAAATTCACTGCAGGTTTCATGTGTATTGTGAAAGCCTTCAGTGTCAAGACTTGATCAGATCATATTACTTCATGTAAGAAAAGGGTATGCTTCATAGAGAGTAGGTATACATAGTATTTAGGTAGTATTTATGGCCGTATGCTTGTATTGTCATTACTCCATTTTAATAACAAGAATGCAATTAAAAATGGGATTAAACACAAGATAATGTAAGTCCTTAATAGTGTTGTTTGCTAATGAACTCGGACTCTATGCATATTCATACATATATATTTTGCAAATATATATATTTAGGTTTCTCTTTGATACAGGAATTTATTAGCACTTGTGCCTATTTAGAATAATAACCAGTTGTTATGTTATATAGCTTGTGCTACACTTCTTAGTAGGAAACTGTGTACATGTGCACTCAGAATCCCTCAATGTTTGAAAGAACTGATAACCTGTTATTAATATCTCAGCTGTTTAGCTGGAAATATGAGTTGATGTATTTTAAAAGCTACGTTGGATTTCTTTGCCTGGGTTTGCACCACAAATTAACATTGTCTTACTGAACCATTCTTTACCATTCTTTGAAAATTTAAATTTCATGATGAAATGGGCAGTACATGTGGGCAGAAGGGGCACCCTTATATCTCAGAAATCCATCTTTTTGTAGTCTGTAAAACAATGAAGTATGCACTTCACTTTTTTTTTTTTTTTTAAAACAGGATTCCTACTAGTTTTACAGCAAAATTGAACTTGTTTAGAATATTTTATTGAAGTGAAGCAGATATTGGTCTTCAACATTCACATCGTGCTTTTCGTTCTGTTTTTCTTTTTCTTTTTCTTTTTTTTTTTGTTTTGTTTAATATTGGTCTTCATTTAGTAATAGATATCAGAAAATTCTGCTTTTTTGGTGCCACATTTTTCATAGTCTCAGGGGCTATTAAGAATTGATGTCCTTTGTCACTTTTAAGAGTTAGCTCTGTATAGGTTTTGTGTAAGTCATATTGGATTTGGTATCTGTCACATTTTCTATGCTAGTGGAGTACCAGGGCTCTAGAGAGTTGGGCACACTACTGCAAAGGCCTCCAGTATGTACTCTGTTCATTTACCAGCAGAAGACTTGCTCATGTGACACTCTGCAGTGCTGGACATGGAACACAAAGGCAAGGACTTCCATACCGCTTTTAAGTGCCTGCCCTTAACTCTTTGCAAATCATGCTGAGGGAATTGGTCACTGCAGTTCCAAAGCAGATGGAAAGGCTCACACACAACCTCACCAAGACTGTTCAGAGCACAACATGCACCCTGAGGTGGTAATGTCGGTATCCAGTCTCTCTTGCAGGAAATGCCAACTTGTAGTCAGTCAACCAAAACCAATTTCTGTCTTCACTTCTTCTGTCACTTAAGACTCTGTTTCTGAATTCTACCAGCACCTGCAGGAGAATGATGGTAATCCTTGCAATTCATGTCATCCCAGCTTCCCCGGGCAGCGTGTGACACTGAGGTACTGTGGATCCTCTCAACAGTGTCAGCACATCTTGGGAGTCTGCAAAGTGCACACTTCAGATGCCCTGTATTCACATTGTTCAAAGAATATGGTTTAAGTGATTATGATTTTGCTCACAGTGTGCTAGCACGTTATAACTGAACACAATTACAGGTACCTGAAATTATATTGTAAGTATGGTGAAGTCATGATGCCAGCTCATAGCAGAAGGCTTTGACTGTGTCTCTCTGCATCCAAAAGTTCTGCACACACTGTATGTGTCATGTCATGTCCCAGGATGATGAGCATCATCCAGATGTTCTGGCACCTCCAGATGGTGCCAGACTAGAGGCAAAGCAGCAGTGGTGGTAGAGACTCCTAGAAGAAATTATCTAGATCTCCCTCCTCAGACTGATGTGCCTCAAAGAGGTCTGAAGTCAGTTCATCTGGAGTATCCTCATGGAGTTAACTACCATGGCTGAAGAAGTAAGGCCACAGTTCCTTCCATATTGGTCATTGACAAAATCATGGCGCATGGGACTGTGATAGGAGACTCCTGAAAGCATTACGGTGGCACTTGTATGCAAAGACAGAAAGACATAGAGCAGAAATAGGAAGAGAAACAGAAATAAGGCTTGACTCCATATACGAGGCTTATAAGGGAAATGCATGTCACTGCCCCTGCCACTTAGCATTGTGATATGTGACAGACAAAAGGATGATGTAGTGCTTCCTAGAGTATCCAGCTGAAATATTTGCTGTCTGGAAACCAAAGTTTTATGGCGTAGCACTCCTTTGAACTGCTGAAGCGAGAATGCTTGATCTGGGGCTCAGATTTGAAGTAGTCTGAATTCTAATCCCCAAAACGTGTACAGTGTAATTGCAAGGTCCTCAGCAGCAGCTGCATCATTGTATTGATCTGTTCCTATTGTGCTATTCTTTTCCTGCTAAAATATTAATCCAAGCCTTCCTATGCATGGGCTCTCCCGCACTGAAAAGCAGCAGGCCACTCTCACGTCTCCCTACAACAGCTGCCACCCTTTCTTCCTTGCCAAGCAGCCTTCCCTTCTCCTTTCCTCTTTCCACTACATGTAACTGTCTTTGCCTTACTTTCACCTGCAGCAGCAGCATCCCTCTTGTAAGCAAATAGTCCCTTTCCCTTACTCCATTCAGCAGTGGAACTACCTGTTACCTGTATTATTTACTCTGAATTATCCTCATTTCCTTTTCTTTCCTATCCCCAACAGAAGTTCCCACTGAATTGCTATGCCTCTGGGCTACTGATACTAAGTAGAGGGTGTCTGGAATGGGTGCTGTTTAGTTAAGTGAAACCTACAAAGCTTGGATCCTGCTAGTCTAGAGGCTGCTTTTGGGAGAAGACATCTTCCAGTCCAGTAAGCCCCCCATCTGGTTGTTCCTCCATGCCCCTCACAGATGTAGTCTCCCTCCCTTGACAGCATTTGGTGCTTTAACAGTTCTTCTGTGACTCTTCCAAGAGATGCTGTGCCAGATGGAAGAATTTGTGAAATGGATCATTCTCACTCTTGCTACTCTTTTTTGGACTGGAATGCAAAACATACTGTAAATGAAAATGGTATTAAACACTTTACATAGTGTACCTTTTAGCTAATTCATCTTTTGCTCATTGGATGAACTCTTTGGATCAAGCTTTTTACTGTAAGTAATAACTGCCAGATCTTATTTTTATTGCTTTTCTTTGCTTCAGGCAAATATATTATTTTGATATTTAAATAATTGGCAACAGAAAGTTGCCAGTTACTAGAAAAATTACAACAGTGAATCATCAAGTCAGACAATCATTTATAAAGTGTGTGGGGGGGGGTGTTAAAGATCTCCAGATGTTATTTTGTTTGTGTCCCAAAAGAAAACATCAGCAGTGTTCAATCCTGAGGAGGCTGGCCTGAACAGGTAGTATTGCTCAAGTATTGATAATTAGGAATGCTTCCTGACTTTCCCAAAGTGCAGTAAGCGCTCTCCACTGAGTACATGTGGTAATTGGAGCCAGTCTGCAGCGTACCCAAGAGCAGTGTGATTCAAAGCAGAGCTGGTGGCTGTGTTTCAGCACTGCTCATTCTTGTACACTGAGACAAGCAGCCTACACCGACCCAAGTTGTCCAGTGGGTATCTGTGGTTGTGCTTGCTAGTGCAGTCACAAGGAGGGCAACTCCACAGGTAGTAAAGGTGCCGTGTGCCTGAAGTTGAGTACAAAGCAAACTGTGATGGGAAATGCTTCACAAAGTTCAATTCATCATTAAAAAATTGTATGTAGATAAGGATCTTCTTGTGGTAGGAACAGACCTTGTCGCCTGATAGTTCTTTCGTGGCAATTTATTTTGGTAGACTGAAGATTAAAAGAATGTGGAAACAATAGGCATTGTAATTCCTAAGTAGTATTTTGTTAAATGGATCAGATTTTATAATTGAAAATGATGGAAATATACTTAACAAAAAAGCATATTTTATCACAGTATGCATTGAAAGTTAAAGCCAAGTAGTATTACATAGCAATTTCATATAGCTTTCTAGTGTCTGTTTTTGATTCTAATGCTCAGACATAATATGCTTTTCTTTTAATTTTAAATACCTTTCTCACAATATATACAAGCCAAGTGATTAATGCCTTTCAAATTTAATGAGCATTTATAAGCCTCATCTGTGAATAATCTGATCTGTCAGGCATTTGTTAAACAACCTCTCACTAAAAGCCTTCTAAACTTTGTTTAGATTGAAGGTATAGCTGAAACCTCATCATGGTGGGGACTGCACGCCACAGGCAAGGCTATAACAGGAGTGTGTCAATACCTACATTAACTTTACCATCGAAGTTGAATATTACGTATGCCATTGTTTTTAGAGCACTGCTCAGAGTTTTAAAATGCATCAAGTTGTAGCAGTAAATTTGAGGCTGTGGGCTTGATTCCGTTAGTGCAGCAAAATATGATCAATTGAAAACTGTTACAGTGGTATAACATTGGTTTTAAATCTAGCTGGAACAAGATTTACTTCTGGAATGTTAAGTTAGTGCTGCAATATTGTGTGCAAATACCTTACAAACTATTACTGTGCCCAGGTTAAGCACACTACCTGCAACTATTTCAGGAAAGCTAAAATTTTATTTTTGTGTAGAATATGAGCTTGCAGTGAGAGCTCTTAGTTCCAAAACCTTTGGTGCTCATAGCTCCACCCAAGCAGTATCTGAAACAACGTTATTGGGAATATGGGATGCTTACATGATCACAGATAGCGAAACTAATTGGGGCAACTTTAACATCTTTGTGTGGTACTACAGGATGAGATTGTTCAGCGATGAAGGTATCTCCATTGATACCCAGATTTGTACTGCAAATACCACGTTTAAAAAACACGTACACCCCGACTTAAACAAGCAGGACTATGTGTGATATGAAACGTCAGAGTTAACACCAGTATGAAAAAGTGTTCTGTAGATTGAAAGAGGGGTAGGTAATTGCAAGACATCTGTTAAGAGAACGTTGAGGATATCTGTGCAGTGATTTCACTACTGCACTGAGATGTACGATACAGCTGAGAGTGATGCATCTTAGGAAGTATAATAAGGTTCAGCCTGCTGTGTACTAGCTTTTTGTCCTCAGTTCTGCTACATATTCTGGTAAATGTGGATAATCATACCTGCAGGTTGATGGCCTGTTGTGGCACTGTTAGGAATGATCTTTTCTGCAGTTCCAAGTCACAGAATCACAGAGTTGTTCAGGTGGAAGGGTCTTCTTGAGGTCATCTAGTCCAACTGCCCTGTGCAAACAGAATCAGCTACAGTGGGCTGCCCAGGGCCATGTCCAGTTGGGTTTTGAATATCTCCAAGGATAGAGACTTCACAGACTCCCTGGGCAGCCTGTTCAAGTGTTGGACCACCTTCACAGTAAAAAAAGTGTTTTCTTGTGTTCAGATTGAGTTTTCTGTTTGTTTGTTTGTTTGTTTTAAATTCGTTATTGCCTCTTATCCTTTCAGATAAGGTTACTACTGAGAAGAGTCTGACTCCTCCTCCTTCATTCCCATCCATCAGGTATTTGCACACTAAGATCCCTTTGAGCCTTCCTTTCTTCAGGCTGAAGAGTCCCAGCTTTCCCAGCCTCTCCTCATATGTGACGTGCTCCAGTCCCTTAATAATCTTTGTATCCCTATGCTGGACTCATTCCAGTAAATTCGTATCTATCTTGTACTGGTGAGGCCAGAACTGGACACAGCGCTCCAGATGGGGCCTCTCCAGTGCTGAGCAGCAGGGAAGATTCACCTCCCTCGACCTGATGGTGATGCTCTGCCTAATTTAGCCCACGGGGCTGTTGGTCCTTCTTTGCTGTGAGGACACGTTGACTCCTCTTCAGCTTGCAAGGTCCTTCTCTGCAAAGCTGCTTTCAAACCAGCCTGCAGTGTGTACTGTTGTATGCAATTGTCCCTCCCCAGGTGCAAGACTTTACATTTCCCCCTGGTGAACTTGATGAGATTCCTCTCAGCCCTATTGTCTACCCCGTCCTGCTCGCTATAAAGGGCAGCACAGGCAAATCCTACTGTTTTCTAAATGAATCAGAGGAACAGAGTAGAAGTTAGGATAGAGAGTTATTTTCAAAAGGTGCTTTTAAAATAAATTCTGCAATCAAAACTATAGAGTGAAAACCCACAAGAAACTCTTGGGTATGGTAAAAGAGAGAAGTGTAGGTTCTCATACCACCATCTGAACATATTAGAACATGTAGGTTCACAATTTGAAACTGCATATGTATTCACAGAAAAATCAATGCGTGGGTTCTGTCCGTAATTATTACCAAGAAGGAGATGTTGGGAAAGCCTATCTGATGAGTGATGGGTTTCCTCATATAGTTACTTGCATCTAAAAATTAATTTGTTGCTATGGTAAATATACTCATATTGGAATTGCTCAAAAGCAGAGATGCTATAGAACAAAGAGGAGTATTCTGTACAGGTTTTAGTCTTATGCTCAATATTGCAAACAGAGACTTCTAACGTGCAGTGCCACCCCTGTTACTGACCATGAAGAAGAATGTAATGCTGGTTAACTTCTTCCAGTCTCAAGATTCTAAATTTGTTTTGTCTCCTTTCTATTATTGAGGTATTTCAGATTCTGCATGACCCTTATTAGATATAAGAATTCAGTTCTGTGTTTTCAATTAAAAAAAAAATTCTTTATGTTGATAGTCTATGGATGTTGTAAGAATAATGCAATAGAATATCATTGTAAAACTACAAAATTCTCTCTAAGAATGCTTATCTTTGGTTATAATAAACCACTGCATATTTGAATTTATCACTGTGTATTGCAAAACCTTCCTTGCAGCACTGAAATGCCCTTGGAACCACGTAACCTGGCATTCGATATTTCCTTATATGTGCACAGTATACAAAATTTCTAAATGGAAAGATTAAATTGAAGACAATTGAAGACATCATAGGTCTTTAAGAAAATGTTACTATCTCAAATCAAGTTATGTTCTCCTTTAGAACAGATTTTTTAAAATGCTTCTCTCCCACACAAGATTTTTTTCTCAGATAAATGAGTTTCTGCAACAAATGGAAAATGTTGTATGGAATCTGAAAAAAAAAAAAAAGCAAACACATTCCTTTCTATATTACATTCACTTGATTAGGACATCCAACTATAATACCCAAACAAGTTGTAGGCTCCTGATCTGAAGGGAGTGAAGGAGATACAGCTTCTTGGCTGAACTAAATCAAGGCTTCTTGATTTAGTTATCCGATTTTTTTTTGCATGTAGGGTTGGGTAGAGTAAGCCAGACAACTTAGAGAAAGCATATAGAGATTTAGCAGGTTTTAGGTCTAGAGATTCTGCTTTTAGCAGTGCCCAAACAGAGTATCTGAGGAACGTGGTGTCAAAAACGTGTGC
Organism: Anseranas semipalmata; assembly: GCA_013399115.1. Lineage (NCBI taxonomy): Eukaryota > Metazoa > Chordata > Aves > Anseriformes > Anseranatidae > Anseranas > Anseranas semipalmata. The sequence goes on along the minus strand of VXAA01006778.1, from coordinate 264,009 downwards.
ACCACTTGTGGATGTCTTTGGATTTTGAAAGTTATACTTCTGGACTGGAGCACCATTTTCCTCTCCAAGATTGACTGAAAGCCATCAAACCCTTCTATGAATCTGTGTTCAAATCTCATATGTTTTTGGAACCTGCCATCTGATTTAAAAGCGAATTTTAGTATCTACTTCACGAGCTGTTCTCTCTTTGCCTGGTTTTGCAATTCTTAATTTCCTGTGGATTGTGTCAATCTGGTTGTCTATATTTTGATCCATAACAGGATGTGCATTTCTTTGTATACAGCTTGTTGTGATAGAAAAGCTGAGGATGCATTTCATCTTTCATAATACAATTAGATAGAAATTAGCCTTTATTTAAAAGTACTTAATTCAATTAGTCATCAAAAAGCCATCTGTGTTAGAACAGAGACAAATAAACATCAGAACAGGAAAGCTGGAAACTGAAGAAATGAGCAACTGGATACCAAGAGAACATGGTTGGCAGCCAGAAGGCTTGTTCTCTGATTGCTCTGTTTTCTTCTCATACCTTATCATTTATTCAGATAGAAAGTTAGTTACTTCACAAGCCCTCATTGTGAATGGTTAAAACTCAGCGTTAGAGCCAAAATGTCAAAAATATATCAGAGCATTTCATGCTCTGTGCTGTCTTACATGATTGAGCCAGGACATGAAAAGGGAATCAAAATCACCCATTATAATCTGTTCATGTTAGGATTTTCTTAGAAGTTGGGAGTCACCTGAAGTCTCATTTTTGCAATCTATTTGCTTCTTCCTGACTCAACAGCAAAGAGAGGACAGAGCCTTGTCCTCTCTGACTACTCCTTTGCCATTTCTGTTCCAAAGGAATTGTTGCCAGCTGGCACAGTTTGGATATACCCAACTGTAAGCTAAATTGAAACAAAAATGAAAACTTCATGATTTTTTTTTTTGTTGTTCTTAGCTTGTCTTCTCTTTTACTTTCCTTTGCACTGAGTTTTTGTGACATTACTTATCCCACATGAGGGATGTCTGTGAGCTTTGTTCGAGTGCTAAGAATTTGTGTTCTTTATGAAAGTGAAGCAACTTTACTTAAGTGCTGCAGGGGAAGTGGAATTACAGGTATGCTACCACTTCCTTGAAATTCCACTTTGTCTTAATAATGGGAGAAAAGAATTTAAAAGGTAATAAAATCCCGCGGCATTGTTCAGAAAACATTCAAGCGTAAAAGCAAGTGATTGCTGACTTTTATAGTTTAGAGAGCCAGATTGTTAGAAGGCAAACGAAAATGGCAAAAAACTTTTAGTTATTTATATCTGCAAATATCCATATTTTTCTTTGTCTAGTGCTAGACACTTCTTAAACATTATAAAGCTGTTAGCTCCTCAAGTAGTTTCAGGAATATTAGCTCAAGTATATTTACTTTGTTGAATGCTTCATTAGGTGTTTCGATTACACAACTAGAATAGCCTATGCATCAATTAGAGTTTTTTGGAAAACAAAACAAAAGACATTAAAAGGAAGAGCAAACTAACAAACTATTGTTTCAGAGAATGAAAAGAAATGAATGTCACAGCCTTTGATGTAAAATCATCTAATATACACAGTAGATGGAATTTTTGTGTAAAATAAAATGGATTAATTTAGAAATCCACTGAAGTAGTATTTTTTTCAGCTTTGTAATAAAGTGTAGTCTTCAGGCGCATCTGGCTCTTCATGCTTTGCCTGTACCTGAATAAGTAAACCATAAAAAATTAGTATTTCAACAATCTCTTCCTATTTCTTTATTTTAATATTTTTATTTTAAATAAAGATTTTGTAGCTTTGTATCACACTAGAATCTGAGGAGTATACCCCTTACAGTATACAGAAAAATATTTTAAAACCTTTTTTCTAAATCATTTTTCTGTATATGTCGTATCAACTTACTCTGTAGGGTTTGTTAGGGATTATCTGTGATTTTGTATCAACTTAATCTGGTAGTTCTTTATCTGTAAAAGTGCAGTTTACCTTTTCTCCCACATACTGTCACGAAGTTATGGACATGGGATAAATATTAACAAGAGAATCCTTATGAAATAATGTTGGTCTTGTATTTGGAACTTGACTTTATTCTTACTATAAATAAATTAATCTATCAACCTATTTAAGTATAAGCACATTTACGTGGTTGGATATATTATCCTTATCAGTAAATTCCACTGCCATTCAATCACTGTTTATACATGTACCCCAGGAAGCTGTAGTTCACTGTTACTTTCAACTCCTTTCAGGTTAAACAAAATATGAAAGACTACCTCTGACTGATATACAGGCCAGATTTCTCACTTTTTATGTTGCCTTTGGAATCTGACTCCTTCTTTTATTTATGTAATTGGATTATACAGTTCAACCATTTAAACTGCACAGTGCTGTTCTACCTTCTGTTTTTCATTCATTACTTTTCATGTGATGTCTCAAGCCACAGTTGCAAAGCAGAATTTGTAAAAGACGGTTAAGCTCTGAGAGAACAGTAGACAATTAGCAGCAGTAGTGAACAAAATGTACTTTGGGTAAACACATCATTCATGCTGATGTCTCCCATTTGATGAACTAGCATTTGAAGATGCATAAGCAATTTTTATAGTAGGAACAAAGGTATGCATTTTACATGTTTTATCAAGACTAGTTTAAAATATTTTTGAAGTACAGATACTGATCAATAATGCTCTGTATCTTAGACAAAGCCAATAATAGATTTAGAATCCATCTTAAGTACAGTATGGACATGTTTATGACAAATGAAAAATTCATATCAGAAGTATTTATACTTTTCTAAGAAAGCTGGTATTTATGGGATACTGTCAGAGTCTTGCAATAAATTTGCCAGAAGCCATCCTCGGTTATTGCACCTGAAGTACATTGCTGCAACCCTAATTTGTGTGACTTTACAGAGTATATATCTACCTACAGTAAAGTTGATTGAGTTTGAATTTTGGATGTGTCTCTACATAGGATGGGATTCACAACCTGGGCAATAACTGAACTGTTTTGGTGACTTCTGATGCTTTTTATGATTTTACAGTTCTTGCAAGAGAAGGAACTGATTCCAAAATAAACTTTAGAATATTTCACAAGTAACAAACTTTAGCTGCAATTGCAAAATACATAGCAGTTTGTAGTACCTAGTAAAGTCTTTCTTAGACACAAGGATTCACAGACTAGCTTTTTAATGAATCCATGTGAATACACTTCTTGAATTTTGACCATTTGGTCATGAATTAGTACTGTTTTGTAATTTTGAACTTTTTGAAATGTTATTTTCAGATTCTAAGTTAACAAGTCAGATCGTATTAGTGCATGATCTCTAAAGAGTGGGTGCTGGCAGAATCTCACAATCATGCAGTACTTTTGGTTTGTAATGTTTATGGGGATCTGTTCTGGTTGTTTTTATCTGAACTGTGTTTTTGTTTGTCTAATAGGTTAAGAAATTGAAAGCGAACTGATAGCAATTGCCATTACAAATAGCTTCAGGGTTCCTGATAAAATTAGTGTTCTGGAGCCGGTGTGCAATGAGGTCATTCACAAATAAATATGTAGCCTTGTTTTCTTTATTTTTAAATTTATTTTCAGTTTTATATCGGTAATATAATCCAGGAATTTTTGTCCAAAACAGTACTTCTTGTGTGGTAAAACTCAATAGGTATTTAGTCTCATGCCTACTAGAGGCAAATTGTAATTGTCTTGAAATACAATGCCTGTCATAACCTATTAAAGTTTATGTATTATCTATTGTGTAAATACAGTATTGGTTCCTTTAAACACGTACTAAAGTCACAGTAGAAAGTAACATCACAGTGGTCAACACTAGGACATCGAAAATTGTATGGTTCATGGCAGCTTTCTCAGAAAATTATCAGTTATGCACATCAAAGGATTGCTTCTATTGACTGACTTGGCTTAGGAGCTCCTGATGTTTACTGACTGCTGAATATAAATTACACAATCATTTTGGTTGCCACATATATTTTGTCAATAAGAAAATAGCTGAAGAAATGAGGATTCTTATACAAAGCTCTTTAAATTCATTACTTCCCTAAATGAATCCTAATGACACAGAGTGAGTCTAGAAAGATTTTTGGAAGGAAGGTTTTGGCCTAATTACTTTTTATCTTATGAGTAACTGCATTTCAAAATATGTTGGAAACAATATCTGGTTGGAATTTTAGAGAGAAAAAACTTCCTGATTAACATTTTTAAATGCTACTGCAAAATTATTAATATTACCCATAATTGATATTTAGGATGCATTAATAGAAACCACAGATCTTTTTACCATCTTATACAACTGCATTTGTTCTTTTGAGTTTGTTTGAACAAATTAATTCTAGTGTATGTTCATAAGGCTCATATTAGATTGGTCATGAACAAAGATGCAAAAATTAAATTTGACACTTGAAATTTGCATCCTACCAGTAGAAGCCTATAAATTGTATTGAAAATGTTTGAGGAAAAAAAAATAGAAAAATAAGTCAGATGTTCTAGTCAGAATAATACTCTTCATATGTTATGTAACAATTACCGTGAAAGATTTCACTGCTGGTTTTAAATCTAATGATTCTCTATATCAAAGCAAAATCTGTATCTTGAAAATATAGATTTTGGATTCTTGGGAAAAACTGAACTAGTTCTTTGTATTGTCTTTGTATATTAGTAAGGAGAGCAAAGGTTTGAAAAATATTTCAAAACTTTAAGGGGAGTGGAACCTGAATGATTTTTTCTACTACATGTTTCCATTATAGTTTATGTAAAAATATGTAGTGCAGCATCAAGATTATAAGAAAAGTAAATTAACTGAGGTAGAAGACAAGAATATTTTTCAGATGAAGATTAGGGTAAAAAAAATCAGGAAATCCTTTCTGCTAGTGTTAGATTTGGTTAAAGGAAAGGATATGTAGAAACCAGTGGGAATTAATCAGAAAGCAGTAACTGAGGGAATGAGGATTTTTAAGTCCTATCATTGCACTGGAGCTAGTCTATAGACAGTCTCAAGTAAAAGACAGCTTGTGTTTTCTTAACGGGCCTTGAAGGGAATGCGTAGCTCTGTTAGATTTGTTTGACTGGAACCCCATTTGAGCCTATGAAAGGGTAGCAAAAGTTGATGCAAAAGTTCCTAAAGGGTAAACTTCAAGAAAATAATAGAAAGTTAATCTCCGTAGTTAATGTGAAAGAGACATTGTGATTGAGGACATGAGGAGTGTCCTCACTCCTCATAAGAGACGAGGCTGTGGCACGTACATAGTGCTGTAGACGTAGTTCTGCTTACTGAATAGACAGCAGACTTATGGAAGTAGAGCATACAGGGTAAAAGCTGAGGCCAGGAGTACGCCCAAGGGAATACATTTTGCTGAAGACAAAAGAGATGTTGAGTCAAGAGAGGAATTACTGGAAATGGAGTTTGAGATTACTTCTTTTGTCCAGAAGAAACTCTTAAAGCATGGCCATAAGAAGCCAAACCACACATTCATTTAATCAATACATGCTGAGGAGATGAACAATGTGAAATCATTGCCCATGTAAAAAGATACATGCAGTTAAAAATGCAGCTGTGAAATTGGAAGCAAATACTGAAGCCGGAAGGAAAAAAAGTAAAAGAGAAAAAGTAAAAGTTGTGCTTTCTTGTTGAAGCACCAGGAGATTCGTTCCTAGCTAACACCTAACAAATTTGAGCAGCTAAACTAGTTTTGTATCTGGATAAGGCTTAAACAGAGCTCCATTCCTTTTCTTTTTGACCAAACAAAGCTTTATCATTGCAATTCTACAGCCTACAAGAGCTGAGCTCACACAGTGCTTGTTCAGAATCATATTGTGGAAGCTATCTGTACCATCCAGTGTTCTCATTTGGGTAACTCTACCATTTCATGAGAGTTATTTCCTCTGTAGATAGGAATATCAAGACCAGAATGCAACAAAACATAAATGTTATTACAATACAATTTTTACAAAGGTACTGACTTGTAAAAATCAATTTAAAGCTCCTCTTTAGTCTTGAACCTTACATCCAGGTTCTGTAATAATTAATTTCTGTCAGAATTACTATCAGGATGGAAACTAGTGGTCTGCTTGCTTTCATTTTTGACAGTTATATTTAGAAAATAATCCAACAATTTTGTTAAGCCCTCTAAACTATTCCTGAGACTATTTTAAATATTTTTACCAGTTGACATTTTAAAAATGCTTGAGAGATCCTGCAAGTGAATTACACAGGTATTTACTTCATGTCCAGTATTGTGATTATTGCATCACTTCTAAATATTGGCAATAGTTGTATCTAGCTGAATATTTATCTCTTAGGGAAAGCTGAAAAATGAAAATACCACATGCAGGCAGTCTACAAGGCACTAATATTGCCTCTTTTACCTTTCTGTCTTAAAGAATGGATATCTCCTTTTTATGAGAACGACTAATACCCATCACCATGGAAATAGCACTGGTCACTTTTTCTCAGCCCATTGATTTCAGTTAGCTTTGCATGATCCAAATTTTAAAGTGAGGAGTAAGTAATGCAGTGAACTCTTATACATCATGTTTAGTCATGCCCTTAGAAACTTTAATAAATAGTCTCTTAGTCAAATGCCTATCATGAGGGAATATGAGGGAGAACTGAACTTATCTTTGCAGTCAGTCACAGACAGATTTGAAGTTGCAAGTATGCACAAGATGATTTTAGGATGTTTTGAAAGGAAGCTTTGGTAACAATTTAATTGAAAGTCTTAAAGGCAGTAAGTAGTACATAGACTTCTGTTATGCAACTCAAGGTACAACATACCTGAAGGACAAGCTTAACACTGAGTGCTAATCTCATAAAAAGAGATGTATTTGTAGCTAACAAAATATTTCATCTATTTTTAATAAAATGTCTTAATTATGGAGTACAATTAATCCATCTGCCAAAGCGAGACTGGTTGTGTTCCTTTATTTCTTTAAGCTAGAGATAAGGAAATGAGGGGATAGTTTTAAAATAGCCTTTTTTTCTAAAAGCACAAAAACAAATCTTTGTTATTTCACAAGAGTTTTATCACTTGGATATATTTTCATTTTGAGAGCCTTTGTTTATATATAGACAGGCTGTTGTGTTACATTGGTAGTGCTGATATTAGCTGGCAGAGAGAAAAAGAAGCCTGTCTTGGCGAATCCTGATTTTTATTAAGAGAACATCTCTGAGATCTATCTTTGTGGTGTGGCTAGACTCTTGTAGCCTAAAAGAAAACAAGAATCCGAAAGTAAGCACATCTGTCTCCTTAAAACTGGGAGGATTACACATCTCCTAGTGAACCCTAAGGAATGGTACTAACTGCTTTATCTGTTTGCTGTGTTTTAGCTACAAGGCAAGTTGTGGGCCCTCTTCTGCCTTCCTGTCCTTCCTGGGCTTAAAGGAAGGTTTCTTCTGGAAACTGGTTATTCACCCTTCCAGCTATGTGATCATTTATTCATCAGCAGGAGAGACTCCTCCATGCTGTTCAAGCTATGGAGGCATGGTCAGGTTGGGACCCAGACTCAGAACACCCAGTGCAGCATGGGCTACCTGTAGGCTACAAAAAGCACCTGAGAAAAGGGAGAAAGTGCACGTGGTTAGTCCATGTTGACATTTTGTGCTGTTCCAGTCAGACTGCTAGCAAGTTAGCTGCCTTGAGGACACTTCAGTTATATCTTTAAGAGTTGCCCTATGCCCCTAAGCCCTGCCCACCTTTTATTACCATTCATTCCTCCATGAAAAGGTACACTGTGTCCTGGGCTCTCCATTCCTCCCAGTGTGCGGGAGCACTTTTGCCAGTGTTTTCCTGGTGTGCTTTTATGATTCTTCTCTGACCTATCTGTTGGATTTAACACTGGATGTTTGCTGCTGCTTCCTGATCCCAGCGCCTCTGCTCACACCAAACTTCAAGTACTGTCTTTACTCTAGGATTATTTTTTAAAAATTTACATGCTTGGTACATTGCTTAAATGAAACACAGGCAAGTGCTCTATTTGCACTGGATTTAGGCTATGTATTAAGGAGGACAGACAAAGAACTAGAGAATGGAGAAATGGAGACTTTGGAGCAGGTAACATATTTCAGAAATTACTATTATTTCCATATACATTCCAGATAGGGATTCAGTTCATATCCCCAAGCTGTAGTACCTCAGCAGTAGGCAGGAAGAGAAGTCAGAGATGGGATATAAACTGTACGTAAAGGTCACCTGAATATTGTCAGAGAAGTAGAATTTGAGTGATGAGATGAAATACATAGGGTGGATATTCAATTTTATATATTAAGGTATAATTCAAGAATGTTTTCAAGTTTCAGTGCGTAACTTAAGGATGAAGCTTTGAAGTTTTATTCTGTAGTCAGTCCCTCACAAAATGATGAGATGATGCAACTCGAGAGCCACTTGCAAGCAACTTGCTAGATTGGATGAAGAGCATCAGATTAGGGAAATCTGCTATCGAATGCTTAACAATGAGTTTCTGGACAGCTGTTCCTTCTCACTGTGTCTCACTATCCAAAACATTGACATTTGAGTTACTTTAAAGCTGCTTTTGAAGTTTTGAGTTTAAAAGCAGTTACATATTAGGTCATGTATAGCAAAATGTAGAGTTTGAAGTTGAGTTTCAGTCTCTGTAACTGCAAAGTAACTGGGCTGCTAATACTGTAGTTACTTTGGTTTATATTTCTGTAACCAAGACATGAAATGTGGCCTTTACCCCACTGCACTGATATTATCATCTGAAAAGTTTGGAAGCCACAAGACTGGGATGTGAACAATAGCTCAGCACATGCGTACACATACTTTGTCCCTCATAATCTCTTGGTTTTTGTTTATTTCTTCCCCCAAAGGAGAAGTTTTAATTTTGTTTTTTAATAGACTATAGAGTTTTTCTTCTGAACCATCTCAAATAAATTATCTGTAATCAAAAGGAATGTTTCCAATCAATTAGTTACTGCAGCCGTGTGCTTGTATTTCAGATTATTCACAGTCTGTAGGAGTTGTATAATGAAGATTTTAATGACTGAACAGTACCCTTATATTGAAATGGATGCAAACATGCCTCTGCTTCGTTTGCAGGGCCAGATATCTATTATGCATAATCTTCTGTATGAAGTTAGCAGTTAGACAAAGGAAGAAGAGTGTGCTTTAGACTAAGATAATGGAAAAAATGCTCACATTTCCTCTGCACTGATTTTCAGCATTCCCCGGCAGATTCAAATGCATTGCTCATTCTTTCTGAAGACCTTCCCGTTTTGTTATAGTCACAGTAATTCAAAGTCGCCCAGTGTTTATTTCTATCACTGGTAACCGCAGTCACAAATTGTATGTCAAACAGTATGTCATAAATTATGTAAAACCCCTCCTGCATATTTGTATGCAGAATTCTATAATCTGTGATCGCTGAAGCATTTCATGTGTTGTATTGCATATTAGCAACTTAGATGTTTGCAAACTACTGTGTTCAAGTTTTTTTTCTTGAAACATGCAACAACCAATCTAAGTTTTCAATATTATCTGGGACAGAGAGGAAAAGCCTATAATTTTGAAATATATTTTGTTAAATTTACCATAAAACATGTACTTCTTGCTTTTATTAGAAATTTATATGAAGAAGTGCTGTATTGCCTTCTCTCCCTATGAGGTGGTTTTTGTCAGATCATAGGTAAGAAGGATGGCATAGGGCTCTAACAGTAAAGAGCGGCATTCAGATATGTGATGCTTACCTGCTTATAATTTTATGATTACACTGATGACCTCAGATCTCACTGAGTAGCAATGTGCTACTAGGTTCTTTGAAGAAATTTTTTTACCTGCAATATATAACACAATTTTCCTATCAGACAGAACCTCTGGCAGTGATAGTAATCTCTCCTGATCTATAGCAATGGCATGTCTTCTTATATTTTGAGGATTGAGATAGTTGTGTACTTAATCTGAGGGAACTGCTACACAGTGTTTGGATGAAATTTACTGGCTTATCCTAAAAGAAGGTCAAGGAGAAGAAGCAGGGCTCTCCACTGACCTTCATTCTTATAAAGTTGTGATTCACCTGAAATCAGAATTCATCTGGAGGTATTTTCTGTCATTGTAATATTATAAGGTACTTTTTTTTACTGTAATGGTATCTGTTTCTTTTCTCTCAGTAGCAGCATAAATGTTGAGAAAAAGGTAAAGGATGATGAGTATGAAATTGAATAATGCATGAGATAATGTCTGATGGTAGCTTGGTAGCCTGGAACATTTTTGTAGTTTAATTCAAGTAAAATGATATCATTCTGTGCCTTCAAAAAGACATAGGAAGGGAAGAGCTTTCCACTGAGTTGCCTTACATTAGTTAGAAGAAAGGGAAAAATATTTTAATGTGGACTACTGAATTATCAAAATAGAAGCACTGCTCAGCTTATGGGAAGAACTCTGCAAGGAATTCAATGTAACCCTCACTTTTACCTCTGCTGTTTCTTTTTTTCCACTTTCTCCTAGCTTGTTCCCCCATCACTAGTCTTAGTCTTCTCTACAACCACTTTTTTGCCTTTCTACATACTGCTGGCTTCCTGTAGCTTACCTTCGACTAGTCGTTAAGTGACACTGAGCTTCAAAGTGCTGTATTTCTCAGCTTATAAGTAGAAGGAGAAAAATGGCTTAAACTCTGCTATGTAGATGTTGCGCTGCTGCTACTCCCATGTGTCAAATGCATTCATACATGATCCAGAGTTACTCCGTTCTTGGTTGGTGCCTGGTGTATTACAACAGTCTGCAAGTGATTTGCATGATTGGGGTGTTATGTTTTGCAGGAGGCCAGCATTACTTTACCCATTTTTCTTTATGCATGTGTGTGGTGGGTCTGCTATGTATTCCTGGCCGCCTGCAAAACTGATCACCACAGCCCATCAAAGTATTTATAGACTTGCAGTGCAACAGGCAGCAGAAGATCCACCACACATACACACAGAGGGAAATGCTACTATATGCTGCTGCTGTGTGGAAGACTTACATCCCACTCCCACATGAATTTGTCAGTGCTATTAGATTGATCCAGAGCTTACTGAAACCAGACAAAAGACTTGGCCACCGCTTCAGTTGACTTCAGCCTAATCTCAGCTTTTCAGCAGCTTGCAGTGGTGATTCTCAGAGGAGAAAGCCAGTCTTCTGTGCCTCAGGAACATTTCATTTTTCCTGTGTTGATAGTAAGTAAGAAGCAATTATTCCTTCCCCCTAAAAATTCTTATGGTGTGTTTTACAAAGTTACCAGAGTGCTATCTCATAGGACCTGTTAGGTAGAACAGTAACATTCATTTACATTAATACATTTCTTATTATCATCTTATTTGGTATCATACTGTATTAAGAGACCACCTCTAAGAAACCTCAAACACGTAATATACTTCCAAATTTGCAGACTACCACATCTGCTAAATGGCTTATTTCTAGACCAGTCACATGCAGGTGGCAGAATTGGCTGCTAGCTCAAGCGTTAGGCAGCTTTTTTGAACAACTTAGAGGGAAGATGGTTGACAGATGCTTGAGCTGTCACTAGTGGCATACTCACTGTTGCCAAGAGCTTAGATCAGATAGTGGTAAGCGCTGAATGAAAACTCTTGCATAAGCTGCAATGACTGAATATTCTGAAAGTGTTCTTTATGACAAACTTTTCAGAGAATTTTATGGCCTGGAAATTTTTATTGGTTATTTAGTATGATCATGCTAACAATTTTTCTTATAAAAAAAAATAAAGCCCTTGTAGGGGACAAGAACAATGGAAATACAGTGCCTAGGTCTGCAGATGACAGAGGCATTGGCACCTAGCTCATGTCTGCTCCAAAGACTGGCCATCTCTTTTACACCAAAAGAATAAAACCAAACAGCCAGGTTTTGGAGCAAAGGTTAGAAGGCAACTCTCACTTGCTCCCCAGGCACCTGGACTAGCATCTAGGCTGCAATCTTGTGATCTTTCTCTTGTGGTACACTCTGTCACTCTGTCTATGTAGAGTGGATCTCTCTCCACAAGAATTTTAACCCCAGACCCAAAAATGTGGGGCGTGGGGGCAATAGACTATTAATCACGTCACACAAAGAAGGGAGCTGAACCCTGGTGATCTATGTCTTGCACCTTTCCACATAATAATGGCACTGTTTTAAAACTGCCCATTTAGGAGAATTCTGTCTATTCCATTCATACTAGAGAAAGTAACAAATCCTATTGGTTTTATTTTGTTTGTTTGTGTTGTGGTTTTTGTTTCTTTCTTTGTTTTAAACAAAAGAGTGACATTTACCTTTAGTTTTAAATCTGTGAATCGTAGGTGAAAAAATATATGCAATAGCACTGGGGACATAATCCTTACAGACTCTGAAAATTTAAAATACTTGTCTATCCTCAGTGTATCTATACAGTCATTTTATATGTTGATGGCTTTCCATTTTCTTGTGATATAAGAGGCATGATTGATGAATAGTGCAGGAGACACAGTACAGTCTCACATATTAATGCACAACTTATCTGGGTTTGGGTAGACTGTAGCATGGATGTACAACTGTTCAACTGCAAGGAGCAAACTCAGATGTATTGGGGTTTATACTAATAGGTGCATACTAATACTAACTGGGCTCCGTTAGTGCAGTGACAACTTGGTTCTTCCAGTGCCACTCACATCTCTTCTCAATTCTCTATTGCATCCAGAGCATCTAAATTTCTAAATTATCTCTATTTCTATCCACTGATGAAGAATTGATTGCATTTGCTTAGTTCAGAAAAGAAGCAAGACTGTGTATAAAAAGGTTGAGTTGTGAACCTGCTGCAGTAATTTTGAACCCAGCTACCTATCTGAACTCAAATGCTACCTTCTTTATGTATTACTTGAAAGGAAAGCTAAAAATATTCAGAGAAATAGCTTTCTTATCTTTTAGAATGATCTGCATAGCTGTCTTCTTATTGAGATAAATTGTTGCATTGATATTATGTATGAGATATCACTTATCAATAGATCCTTTGGCACATGGATTAAAAAATCTGATGTGGAAACATTTTAAAAAGAAAGGAGATTAATTTGTACTGTTACACAAATGGAAGTTGCTTTAATATGTAGATGCATGCCACTACATATCTTGAGTAGAAAAAAAATGCTCCTTCATCAGTCTATAGTGATATTTCACCAAACCATTTTATATTGTTGATTTTTCATAGTGAAAAACTATCAATCCTCTCAGATCATATTTTAGATTAAAAAAAAAAATGAGGAAGAAAATTTCAAGTATTGAGGTTTCTGAGGCTAGGTTCTCTACTCAGTTTCTCTGCGCATAAAACATAGCCAGTCTGTGGCATGAGGTGAGTTTTGGACACACCTGGTTTTTAGCCTTAGCATAACTTGCAGCATCCCGTGGAGTTTTAAATTAATAGCAGTTCCTCTTGCACTGCCAATGTGGTGTTTTGCAATACGCTTGCCAGAACACAGACTCTTTCAGCCATTTTCTCTTCCACTCATACCCTGTGGCGTTCCTGGTGTATGCACAGGCTCACCCTGCACAAGAGAGACATGGGCATGCTTCATCAAGCCATCCTTCTGCTGGTTCCTGTCTTTTTCCATAAGGTGGCAGGAACATGAGGTACAGCACGAGTGCCATCTTGCAGTGTGGTTCATCTCTGTCTCCTTCACTTTGCCAAGCTGAAGTGGTTTAGAGGGAAAGGTTGCCGTAGAGCGGTTCATCTTTTTTTTTTTTTTTTAATGACTCTGTTTATGTGGTAGCTATGTGGTGTTTGTGCCGCGTTCTGGGGGGTATATTTGTTTGTAGGTCTACGTATTCTTGATGCATTGGAGTAGAGAGAGAAAGGCACAACTGTCACTTCACAGTTGCTTAGGCTACATTTGTAATGGCAAGTAAAACAGGCCAGGGATGGTTCTCACATCCTGAGGCTAAAAGACACAGCATGTCTCATGTCCATATGGCTAAGTTCTCTTTTTCCCAAAAGAGGGTGGCCTCATTCAGACTGTCTCTTGGGAGCAGTCCCTGGTCTGTGCTGTCCCCTGAACCATGCCCAGCCATTGTCTGCGAACTGTTAGCTGGCAGGAGCCAAAACTGTGCCAGGGAGCCGGCTCACAATGGAACAGCAAGGGTGAGGGCATGGCAGTGCACCGGTATGCCCTGGCCCTCTCGCCTTTCCTGGTACACATGCAGCTGTACTGACATTTCCTAAGTTTAGGCCTGTCTTTAAATCATGTTTTCAGGTTTCCTATCAGCCGTGTGATCAGAGCTAACATTGCACTCCTGTTCATTTGTAAAAACTGTATTAACTGGAAAGTCAAATAATATTGCAGCAAAACATAATGCAAATAATGGAACACGACTGTTTTATTCTTTTGGAGTGATGCAGTAAAAGGCAGAGGTAATACCTACAGAAGTATTTTCTGAGCTAAAAAGGGGAGTATGTGTTTTTCAGCTATGCTAAAATTGAACTAGTACATATGTAAATCGAAGTGCGTGTATCTGAAGTTCCAGCTGGAAAAAAAGATCCTAAACAGATTGAAGCAAGGAAATGAATCGTTAGGGGAATGTCAATAAATATTCAGATACCCTCACAGTTTCTTAAATAAATGCACATTTGTAAAATATCACATTGCATGTTCCAAACACAACTTTAACTCTCTCCCTGTATCCATTTCCAGTCTTATTCTGCAGACCAGAAAACCCCTACAGTCAGTAACTCTACATCAAATAAATTCTGAATATGAGTTACAACCATCATACAATATGGTTATGTTGGAATATTTTTACTATTTAATAACAGACAAAGTGGATATTTTATTTTGGAATCAAAGTGCTGTTATGTGGATTTATGGTTTATAAGGTTGGCAATGTTTCTGAGTACTTTCTTTTCCAAAGCACATAAATATAAAGTGGTAAAAGTTTTGTTTTTAGCTTATAAATGTAGTTAATAATCTGTTCAAACAATAAAAAAATTCTATTTATTAATGGCCAAGAAATGTTAGGGGGTTTTGGTTTTTCTTTTTTAACAAGAGGCTCATTTAAGTCAACTAGATGAATTGAATAGAGTGAATATCACAGTGGTTTAGGGGGGATCATAGCACATCAGTTGATCATGTGGAACTTCAGACATTAAAGCCATTAAAATTGTTGCTGCCTCTGAGTCTTACTTAAAGGTCACGGTCTTTTTTTAAAGATTTTGTTGATGAGTGAAAGAACTATTCGTGTTTGATCCATCCAGTGCATGCACGGATATGCATTCACTGACTAGTGCGCTGAAGTATGTTCTCTTCTTGGAATTCGCCAAACTGAGCAGTGGGTGGGCAATAATCTGAGAGCGCTCTTGTGGGCTACATGAGGATTTGTATTGCTCCTTCTTTTCTTACATCCTGCTTTTTATCATGGTTACAATATATCCGAACATGTCAGGCAATTAGACATGTGAAGACCTGGTTCTGCTTGATTATTTGACTTCCTGCAACTAATAATGAGGTTTTTGAAAGATTTAGTACTATGCTATTGAATATAAAAGAGGTTTGGAGGCCTGTATGTGCAATGGAGTTAGGTGTGGTAGATTAAATTTGTCCTGGCATCCTTATTGAAGCCTCCCTGTAGGCACTATCAGCTGTAACCAGCACCGTTGCCAGAAATAACATTGCAGTGTCAGAAACATGGGTGTTTTAAGGGTATAGCCAGGAGACCTGAAGTGTTCTCTTATTTGTTGAACTGTAAATTCATAAAGATCCACAAGATTCTTTATCTTTCCTGGGTTTTTGTTTAATTCTGTCATCTGAACTATTTTTATATTCTACATAAACACTGCTGGCTTCCAAATTACCTATGTAGGAAAAAGTGGAATATCGTTGAGTATATTGAAAATACCTGCTTCAATGCACAGTAATGGCCTAAAAATTAAACAAATTCTTAGCAGGATTCAGAGGAGGGGAAAGAATACCGAAGATGCAACTTAACCATTGCATCAGTCAGTATTTTCCCCATACTTTGAACAATGCGTTCTCTTTCAGTTGCTAAAATTTCTTTTTCTGTTTGCTTTTTGGTGATAGTAAGGACTAGAAATAGTCATCAGAAAATAAATAATAATGCACAGACCACGACAGTCAGATACTACAGTAATGACTCTTAGTATTGGAGCACATTTTGATTCTCAGAAAGATAGAGGATATACAACAATTTGGAAATTCCTGGAAGAGTCCGCTTCTTCATGCTATTTACGACCTCTTTCCAGTAACGCTGTGACTGTGAGAATGAAGCAAGTTCAAGTCAGCGCATGCTTAACCTTTGTGTGACTGATGTCTCCTGCAGGCCGGGACTGGTTGAGCGGCCCCGGTACTGGACACTGGTCAGACCCTGAGGTCAGGTTGGGATGGTGTTACCAGGAAGCAGAGACAATATAAACCTAAAAGTTAGTAACCCCTATGATAAATGCTTGCCCTTTTGAGAGCTTCAGTACATTTTTCGGTATAAAATTTAACCATCAACTATAACTGTAAAAAATTAAGAATATATTTCCTGTTACATTTTTTATCTTAAAAAAGATAATGTATATTCTCTTAAAGAATACAGCTCTCGTTATTTCTAAAGACAGACTTTCAAGGACAAATCCTGTACAGGGACCAATCCTGCATGACAGTTCATTGTTCCTGGTATAGATTGTTTCTAAGAAAGACAAGAATCAGTAAGTTGTCTAAATAGTGATAATAATAGTAGTTACAATCAGAGTATTCAAAGTGAAGTAATCGTAAAAACTGTAAATGCATTTTTATTTGTGCTGGTTCCTTTAAAAAAAAAATAAATTGCTATTTCAGTTTGGTTTATAGACCACTTCTGCATGCAGGTTTCTGTACACATTACTGTGCCACATTGCCTGGGTTACAAATACTATTCATAACTTTTTGCATGTCGTTCCTTCAGAACACGGAAATTAGCACTAAAGCCTTAGTTTTAGGTTTAGGTTTATAAAAAGCTTTTTTCAGTTTAAAGGAATCTTATGGTGTCACTTTCAATCTCCCCTGTGAAAGCTAAATTTCTTTCTCTTGCTTCCTTTTATGTTCAAAAACCTAAATAATTTATTACTGCAAAGGAATGTGTACTGAATCCAGTAACCAGCAGAGGATGTGGAAAGATTTATTGGGAGAAACACTAAGAGCATTCCTAGCCAGGTGCATTTTTTTCTTTTTTGTGAAATGGGAAAAAAAAATATACACCTCCAGCCAACTTCAGATATGGCTGGAAGCCCATTTGGAAAACACAGTGTCTGTAGTTGTGAAGTGCTTCTCAAGACAAACTGAACAAAAAGTGATGAGGGGTGCAAAGAGGCTGGCACTGCTGGATATCAAGGAATGTGCTGCTGGATCTTGACAGTGATTGCAGTGTTTGCTGTCTGAATGGGTGTATTCACATGATTTCCACTCTCCTTGTACATTATACAGCAGTTTATACCCATGGGAAGTGAGGATGTGAAACCCCTACCAAATTTGAGTTGTGGGTTTGGATTTCCTCTTTGCACCTTCAGTCCATGACAAAAGGTCCTGGAGGAGCAGGACCTCTGAGTACCCTTCTGCACTCCTTGCTTCCCTGAATTCCCCTGCATTGCGTAGCTTGCATGGGAAGCATTGCTCAGTACATAGCAGATAATATTTTAGACCACTAGTAAATAATGTTACTGTTAGAATATGCAACACAAATTTGTGAGGAGTGTAATCTTTTGTGGGGGAGTGTTACAAATTGTAACAGCTTACTTATTTGATGAATTTTAGGATAAAAATCTAGTCAGATGCAAATATCATTTTTCCAGGAATGATGAAAGAATCAGGTATAAACTAGCTATTTCTCATTCTACCTATTTACCTCTCTGGCATGTTTACTGGCTTTTACATAAAACACATAGTTAGTAAAAGCATTATAATATATAATTCTACACAATGTACAGTGTTCCAGAGTTATCTTTCCTCTATCAGTTTTTCCTTCAGCCCCAGCTTCTAAGCCTGCAGCTCCCCTTTGTACTAGCTGAATAGGTAGGTGCCTCCAGCAGTAGCCTTATTCCTTAAAAGACAGTTATTAACATTGTGTTTTTGTATAAGTTATTGAAGCCATTTCCTCTTTCTCCATGAATCCAAGTTTCTTAAAAAATGTTGTCTACAAATTCTTCCTTGATACAGCTTAGAAAATTAGTGGTGAAAAGATTTGGAATCAAACTGCTCCATCTTCATGCCCTAGGCAGGGAGCTGTACCTGCTTTACATGTATCCAGGTTGTTTTACAAGGCCCTAATGATAAAGTTTCTTAATTTGCCCAGTAATCTGTTCCTTTGTGTTACTTACCTGACTTCTAATTTATATCCCAGTTTAAGTCCCTTAAGCCTATTGCTTCCTGTTTTATCCATTATGGATATGAAGAACAGCTCTTGCTTTCTCTGTGTGGTTCACCTTCTGTATTTGAAACTTCTAGATTCTCCCTAGAGTTTTGTACACCTTTCTTTTTCTCTGTTGCTTCACACAAATTGTTCCCTCCTATTTCTCTCTCCAGGGATGCATCTGTGCCTGGCTACACTTATTGATATTTTCCCAAGGAGCAAATGAAAATGATGCCGCTTGCAAAATCAAACCTTTTATAGCCAATGCAATTAAGAAAACTTGGCAATTAGACAAAGGACTTTTTCAAATGTGAGCTGGAGTGCTCAGTTAGAAGCATGTTATCACAGTTTCATTTTATTGTTTCTACCTGTGTTGGTCTCTGTACTTGCCTATCAAAACCAGGCTACTTTTTAAAGTTATGTGATACAAAGTTCAGCCTAAGCTACTGAAGTCCCAGTGCTTAAATACCTTTGAGTTTGTGAGTTTAAGTAGTTTGTAGAATAGAGATGGGATTCAGCATGTACTGAAGATAACGCTCTTTAAGTATGCTACTTTATTCAATCCTACATTCAGCTTCAATGTTTCCAAACCCCAAATTTTGACTACCTTTTAGATTTTAAAAATCAGTTAGGAAGGAAGATAATATCAAGCTTCTGTTTTGCTTATCTCTGGATAGATCACATTAATTCCAGCAATTACATTATATTCCTTTTAAAAAAATAACTTCACTTTTTAAGTCATTGTGGAGATTGGAAAGTTAATATTGCTACAAAATTGTGTTTCCTTAGAAAAAGAAGTTTTTAAAGTTTTTCTTCTAATAAGTGCAAATAAATTTTTTGATTTTTTTTTTTTCAATAGTCATATGTTAATTTTGTATACTTGAAAACTGATGTTAAATATTTACTTTTTCCACTTCTGTTAATGTATTGCTTCACCTGCACCCTTTTTATTTTTTTCCAGGACCATTTCCCACTTCAGGAGACAGTAAATTCTGCTGCTGCTCTTACCATGGCATTAATAAAGGACAGAAACCCTGAGCTGACTGGCCAGCTGTTGGTAGCATAAGACCATAAATAATTCGTAGCTTTTGGAAATGTTTCTTTTTCATCATGCATTCACCAAAGGTCTTGTGTCATTTTACCCTTTAATGAAAACTCTGGATTTATGACATTTACTATTAAGATCTTTTAACAACATATTTTTGATACTTAAAATGGAAGTCTGATATTAAGTATAAAGTGTAAAATGAAATACAAATCATTCTCAAATATACTGGGTACATACTTTGAGGAATGACACAGAAATATTTTTTGTGAGGTACTGATCATTTAAAAAGGTGCCTAGAGGACACCAAAACGTTCAGTCTTCATGTAGAATTGTCTTTAACCCATGCATGTGTGTTGTACTCTAGGACTGCATTAATGAATGAATCCTAAAACACAGCTCTTGTTCTTTATATGAAATTATTTTAAAATTGCTGCTATGCATATTAATGAATGTAGAGCTTATCATACAGTATAGCCTTACTGATATCAGTGGAAATGCACATTGGAAGAAGTATTTGTTGGGTCAAGTCCCTGTCCTCCATGGAATGAATGAAGGGTAACGTTGAAACAACAGAAAAGATGTGCATGGAGGCATCAAAGTGCTACAGCCCAGTTTTCCAGATAAGGTTTGCTCTGGCTGTAGCACTCCTTAGTGCTAATACTGCTTCCAGTACCCATGTGCAGTCATTCAGAACTAACTCCAATAGCTTTGCTGAGTACTGTATTACACAAATTCTGTGTGTGTGTGTATGCATATGCACACTAAAAAGAAAAGGGGTAAGACCAAAAAAATGTTAGCAATCCAATCTGTAGGTAACAGAGAAATAGGAATATTCTGTTAGCTCATCTACAAGATTATAATTTTAATTTCTTGCTGTTTACAACATGTATGTATTAAATTGTAGTGAAGAGAACTGAGTGTTATGAGTTCACATACATGCTACATTGATACTCAAGTGCGGAAAGTTGGCACAGAAGGGTAAAATGGTGAATGGCTATTACGTTAAGTATCTCCAGGTATCATAACCACTGAGAACAGTGCAAGAAAAGGATAGGCCCTGAAAGCACCTGTCCCTCCCTATACATCAGACTCAGGAGGAATGACAGCATTTCTACTGCTTGTGAAGACGCTGGGTTAATGTCTTGCATACCTGCAGTGACTGGAACAGGGTGTTAATGAAGTATCCCCACCAGAAGTGTCCAGTGAGCCTCCCCTTCTGTCTGTCCTGAGTTCATCAAGTTTCCCTCTGAAACAAAATGTGTCAGCTAGCTGACTACTGCTGTGCTTTCGTGAGTATGGTCTTTCATATCTGGGTGCAAGGGAATTGTAGACAATTCACAAAATCCTCATGGGTCCTAGATGTGGAACATAATTTAGCCTGGAAAATTTAGCCTGGTCTTAGCCAGGAAAAGGAAATAGGCAGGTAAAGTGTAGAATGTTGGTCTTAATGGCATTCAGGATGGATCCTTGTCTTCTCCATGCTAGGTAAACCTTTGAAAACCCATCTCAAACAAGGCTTCTGATTTTGACTCAGAAATTTGTCTCTCTGTTATCTACCAATGGGTGCGGAAAGTTCTGTCTTGCAGCTCAGCTCTTCAAGAGCACAGAGGGAGAAAAGCCCTGACTGTTGTGGATCAACAACAGAGGGTGCCAATGCCAATACTGGCTGAAGGAGTTCCCTGTCTCCCTTCCACTACTCCCACCAGGTTCTGCTCCCTCTGGTGTGCAGACAAAACTCTGTGAGGATAGAATGATCCAGCGTTGGACCCTGTCCCCTTCCCCTTCCCTCTGCTCCTTACAAAACTGCCTAAGAATGGATTAATAACTTCTGCTGAGACACTGTCTATCTGTTACCTCCGTTTTAAATCCCTTTTAGAAGCTGATGTTGATCCCAAACTTCCTTTATTACAGTAGTTAGCTGACTGTTCTGTATCCAAAGCACCCATTTTCTTCCACATAGAAATCATCCCCACATGACTAACAAAGTTCTCATGCATCATCTGCTTCCTTCTTTGTTTCTCTCTTCTCTCTAATTTGATTAATAATTTGTCCTTTTCTGACATTGTACAACATAAGCCTTCGTATTAGCTCAGTGTATGGCTATACAATGGCCATATTTTATTCATCTATATATATATATTCATGCCTGTTCATATACTGAGTAGTCAAATAAATGAAGAAATGAAGAATTTATTATTAGTATTCATAGTTTAACAGGACAGCTTTCAAAAAGCAAGTTTTCTGAATTCACTTTTACATTAATGAATTTGATGAAGGAATTCATCTCACAGGCTTCTAAAAGACACAATGAAAGACATTTCTTTGACTGTGTTTTTGATTACTTGCTTTAAGACTAAAATACAATCTGTGATGTATTTTCCCCACGTAACAACAAGCAAGTGAATTTAGAATCCTTTATGTTTTCCATCCACCCTAATGTATACGTTGTGATACAGTCTTAGCACTGGATTGTGTGTAACTTGTCATTTGCTTAAACAGAACCTTTTACTTTGTTGTGTTGTTTTACTTAACTCATTATCTTAAAAGGATTTAAATCCAATTTAAAATGTTACTGCAATGAACTGCCGTAAAGAAAAATGATATCATGGTTGTTTATGAGCTTATTTTGAAAACAGAACAAACAACACACAACAAAAAGTAAGTTTCAGGTCATCAAACGTATTTAATACTAATCTTAGATGAAAGATAATGAGATTAATATACTCTTAATCATTGTATTATGGATTTTTTTGTTTTGTTTTTCACAGTCTTTTTAAATAATCTACAAACACTGAAAAATCTATTTTGCAGGAAGCAAATGCACCACCAACAGAACTACTAAAACAGATCATGAAATAGTAGANATAAAGAAAAATGAAAAAAAAAAAAAAAAAAAAAAAAAAAAAAAAAAAAAAAAAAGAGAGAGAGAGAAAAGAAAAAGAAAAGAAACTGGACTGTGATTAATGCTATTGTGTATCCAAACCAAAGTTAATTGTCTTTTGGGTGATTGTTTACACTTACAATGGGAATAAAGATATAAAATGAAATTAAGAAACTGATTGATTGTTTTTTGTCTGTGCATAGCTTCTCACAAATAGCTATATACATGAGAAACTTGGCAGCCTTTTGTACACACATGCTGTTTTGAATTTAACTAGTGAATCAATCACCACCCATATTGCTTTGAACATTTGGATAGAGATAACACAGAGTAAATAAAAGCTCAGACTCTGCCAGCCTTGCTTACCTTACTCCACAAGCACTCTAATTAATATTCCATGGTAAAGTGTTCACAAGGAAAGAGAGTACAGAATCTGGCCCTACGAATGTTTTTTATAGCTGCCAGGTTAAGTGAGTTAGATCTGTATATTGAAACCAACCCACTTCATGCAATAACTGAAATTAAATTACTTCATTTCTCTCAGATCAGTTGATAGAAGAATTTCTAGCTACAATCTATTTTTCTTCAGTTTTCCAGGCTACCTAGCTTGAAAAAGATGGCTTGATGGTTCTCTAAAAAAGGCTGCAAGAATGAAAAGAACAGAAGACAGTGGAATTACAAACAAACAAACAAACAACAACAACAAAGAGAAACAAAGTGAAATGTGACCCTATTGTAATCAGTGGCATAAGTCTTGTTGACTTCAAAATATCACAGTGAAGCCTTCAGCTTACCTCGGTAGCTAACACAGGCTGCAGAACAAAAAGAGTATTTGGACACCTTAAAGCCTTTGGTGCGTTCAGATTTGCATTTCTACACAACACCAGTCTCACCATCTCCACAGTGCTGTTTGAGGTGCCATCCAAACACATGCTTCTAAAGAAATGTAAGATTCCCAGTTGCTGCTTGGGGCTTTCCAACGATACGGTAATTTTTCCTGTCTGTAGGTCACTGAAAGCGAGGAAGTACACCAGAGAAGGGTCACAGTTTGTTTGCTCTGTTCTCCCTGTCTTGGGCATCTAGTATACCGGTCACAGTTTTCTGTTCAGGTTTCATTTCAGAAGAAAAGCACGCTTACTTACAGATACACAAGCATTTATTACCTCATTTCTCCTTCCTCTTCATCCATAACTTTATCAAGTGCTAGTTCATCTTATCAAGCTTCCAGCAGGATGTGCAGACAATCCATGTTTATGTAGCCATTGGCAGGGACAAGGTCACCCTAGTACTCCATTTACATTTCATTTCTGCCATCCCTGCTTTCCCCTTGTTCCTGTTCAGGGAAGTTGTGGGGTTCAGAAATGGCTCCTGTTAACTGTGTTCCTGCAGGAGCCAGAATTCTGGGCCAGAGCTATCTCTGACATTGCCCAGTGCCACTGCTCTGGGCAGGCATTTATTATGCCCAGGGCCATAATAAATGGCTGGTAGTTGTGAAAACAGTGTGTTACTGCACAAATGTAGCCCTTTAGAGTATTAATAGTACCTTGACCTTACGTTTTTTAAGATTTCTGATTATTCTTTCTGCTCCATATCATAGATGCAGTAGTCTTAGTCCTGTCTGGCTGAAGAAAAAACAAACCTGTTTTGTTTATTAGACTGATGAATTCAGATCCCTGGTTTACTAGATGGTAGATTTTTCTCTTTGTGTAGGTTGAAAGAATGTTATTGCGAGAAATTTCCTCTTTTTTGTTTCAAAGAGTACTTATTAAAACCACAACTAATTCTCACTGAAAGAGGGAGAGATGCTGAGACTTGTAAAAAGAGTAGTATCTTTAAGGGCTCCCGTTGGGGAAATGTCATGAAATACTAAGATATAAATATCTATCTCATCTCTATCTTATAGAAATATATAAAATGTTCAACTATAAATACATTATTTGAAACCAATCTGGAAGATTTGAATTCTGAGCACCTAAGAAAAAATGTGACCCTGCTTTCATTATTCCTGCCCAACTCATTCAATCAATCCAATCTTTTGCACCCGGTTTTTAATAATTTGTAATTGCACCCAGTTGGATGACTAATGCCCTGCTCTGGCTGCCTACAGTAAGATACCTATGCAAAGCACCCAACTGAGTTCAGATTTTTGTGCCCATAGTGCCTGCCCTTTCAACTTTAGGCCAGAAAGTTTTTATGGTATCTGCCTTCCTCAACCCACTCCTCAGCCCAGTTGTTTATCAGAGTTCAGTTTGTCTTGTGTTTCTGGCAAGCACCAAGGGAAAGAAACAGCCACTGACACCACATTTTTCCCAGTGTAAGTTGATTTTGATTGACAGGCCTTTAAAGCACTTGTCTAATATACGTTTTCCTTGGTTATTTCTTCCAGGAATACACAATTAGTTTTGAGATCTGAAAAACACAATTTCAATGCCTGTACTGAGGAATGAGTCCCAACTGTGAAAATACTTTTATGATAGAATATACTTGGCTTGCATACACCAACCCGAGAAGGAAAGTGGCATTTCTTAATATATTTATTCCCAGGTTAATTTAAGTGTGCTTTTCAGTCTTTAGATTGAACCAGTTCTTGTCCTTCATCCTGCACATACTGCTGTCTCAAAAACTGAAATTATAACTCAGTCAAAATCCCACAACACTGTGTTATAACACAGTTACAAAGATAAATGACAGAAAGGAGAGTTGGACAAGCAAAAGGTGACATGATTTCGAATAAGATGGAGAAGCAAGGAGGCAAGAGGGAATATACCAAAGCTCCTCCAGATGGCAAAATCTGCAGGGGAGACCTTTGAATGTCATGATACACGAAGGGCTGTGGGCAGAAAAGCCCTGCAGGCTCAGTAGTGCCCGGGATGGGAGCTCAATGAAGTGTTTCCCTATTCAGCAGTCTTTTCAGACAATTGCTTCTCATGGATAATTATTTGTTGATACTTCTGCACCTCTTTCATTACACTGTCTCCTTCCTCTTGTTTCTTGCCTCAGACTAGCCCTGTCACTTCAAATTTCATGTTTCCTTTCCACTTTGGCCATCCTACTGTCCTCTCCCATGTCGTCCTCCCATCCTTTCCCCTACTTCTGTTACTTGTTCTTGCTCTCCCTATTTGTCGCTCCCTTCCCATTCCTCCCAGCCCACCATCGTCGAAGGAGACGATCCCCCTCCCTTCCCCTGAAAGCCAGGCCGTGGTCTGGCATCAGAAACCCTTCCTCACTCCTGGATCGAGAACTGAGGCGTTTGGGCTTTGGCACCTCCGTGCTGCTCACAGCTGGGACTGGGAACAGATGTCACTTCCGCTGCCAGCTGAAGGCAGATGAGCAGCAGCTGCCCGGAGGCACAGACCTCCTGCATGGCGGCTGCTGGGCTGACACCCAGTGCCGCTCGTTAACCGGAGTCAAGCTGCAAGCAGCGCTGTCCCGCTGCAGGGGAAACGCTCTGCTCCCAGGTCAGAGCCCCCACCGCCCCAAGGAGCCCAACCTGGGTTTGTAAAGGCAGCACCGAGTTAAGGAGCCAGATTTGCAAATCTGGCAGAATCTCAGCAACAGCAAAAAGCAGAAGAAAAGAAGCCAAATCCAGGTACAGCTTGCAGTCCTGGCGACTGGAAAAAGTGTGTTTTTACTTACTAACCAGTGGCTTTGCCAGGAGTTGCTCAGAGACAAAAACAGAGGCACCCCACGACGCTGTGTTAAGCAGTTCCTTTCCACAGCAGAAACACAGCCTGATTGAAAACCCATTGAAGTCAATGGGACTGAAAGTTCCTCCCAGTGCTCCCAGGAATGTGTGGCATCTCCTCCCCCCGGCCATCTCCAGCTAACTTCACACATAACCATGCTGGTTATGCTGGTTTCTTTTTTATTATTATTTTTATTGTGCTGCAGTTTCAAGTGTGTATTTATGCTGTGTTCAACTCCCTCACCATTTGGTGAGGGAACATTATTGTCTCGATGAATCCCAACTATGTTTTGGAGTTCAGTTGTGGCTCCAGCCTAAGCACCCGCAGGCCTAGGGTAAGTGGGTGACAGGCGCACTTCTAAAGGGCATTTCGGAGTTTAAAATCTCTGTTTGAGGACTCACTCTGAACCCAGAGACACCACTGTAAGCCTAAAAGGATGATCTTATGCTTGGCTTAAGCTAGTCTGCAGGGCTAGGAAAAGTCCTGGCCTCTTCTAGACATTGTTTTGTCCCTCTTTCCATATGTTAGCACTGAGGTTTGTGCTGCTGTGCAGCAAGTCAGTAGAGGAAAATGAAAAAGTAAGTGTTCTCTGGGTGGAAACTACCCCTGCGAGAAGTGATTAGCTTTCCCCAGAGTCACCAGGTGGGATGTTTTTGGGGGGAGAAGGGATGTCATGATTCCTGTTGGGAAGGGCTGGGCCAGGGGCGTGCAGAGCTGCCGCCATGCAGGCACAGCTCAGCCTAAATTGCCACCGAGCTGCACCCTTGGGGCACTGGTTTCTTAACTTTGCAGTCTCAGGTCCTGCCGATGTTCAGGGCGAGGTGAATATTTGCTGTTCTGACACTGTTATGCCCCTTCCGCAGACAAGGGTGTGCACGTAAGTGATGTATGGGAGGTTCAGACACAGTGTGCAGCTCCTCTGTTCTGCTGTCATGTGCAGGCTTTGTAAGTAGCGAAGTAAGCCCTGGCTGTGTGTTGTGACATGCAAGCCTCTCTGAAAATGATACATCTGAAAATGCTCAGAGGTGAACTGCATTCCAGAACGGTAGGTCAGGGTAAGAAAAGGAAGGAAGGAAACGAAGTGTCTCTCACCCCTTCTGGGAGCGGCTGCTAGCTGCAGATCAAAGAGGTACTCCTATGATGGATATTTCAAGAAAAGCTGCAAAACGCCTTGAGTGCACAGCACAAAAGGCATATTACTTCTCAGTGTTTTTTTTTTTCTTTTTTTCCTTTAATGCAACTGACTTCCGTATTTAATCCTGCTTTCCATTGTACACCTTAGTGTAGGCAACTCCACGTAAATGGAAGGCACAAGATTTGTCCAAAGCTTTGTAACAGCAGTGCGTGGTAACTTAGTGTAAGAATAGTGTAAAAATGAGAATTACAGTGGCAGCAATGCACCCTCTGGTGGTGTCCGTGAATATTTTATCAAGAATCTTCCCCAAGTTAACTAGAAGACAAGCATCTGACTGAGGAAGGATTTTTCTTTCCATCTTCACCGATTCCCAGCAGTGACAAGCTGGGGTACTGAGATGGGCTGAAAAAACACTGAGCATGGTGGGCTCTACAGCCATCAGCCCCACATCAGCCCCAGTGACTACCAAGTGAGTAACAAAGATGCAGCTAGCTTGAACAGGAGGCTGGAAACCACACTCAGCATGTGGGTTAACAAAAAATGGGGATTCGTGCTGATCTGCGTGGGTGGAGGATGGTAAAGCATTTCTTATCTGCTGGGACTGCTCCTGCCAACACATACCTGCCTTTGGCTGGATTCTTGGTAGCTCACGGCGGTTTTTGCAGACATTTCTCATTCCTCTGAAAACACACCTTGAGTATCATTTGTTTCTGATTTCAGGAAAACCCTAAAATACTGCCTAAATGGTCAAGATCTACACAATTCTGTGTTGACATTATGAATCTTCAACTGCTTTATTGAACGAAAAATTCTACTGTAATGAAAATCTCAACTCTCATTTTTTATTTTATTTATTTATTTGTTTATTTATTTATTTATTGAATCTTAAGCCCAGTTTGATGAAAGCTTTATAAGCATCAGAAAAATTTTCAAAAATAGCCACACTGCACTGTGCCAGATGTGGCCAGTGACTCCAGTGTGCATCAGTGAATGGCTAAAAGAAACTGGGAATTTTCAACTTGCCATTAAATGGGAAACTGGTAACTGTCAGCCCATGCTACATAAGGAGCCTTGTATGCAAGTGAATAGAAAAAAAAAAGTTATTTTAAGTGGGAACTAATATGGGAAGTAAGTAAAATTTCAGTAAGAAATGACATCCATTAGATTCAGTGAGCATGAGAGAACGAGTTGTAGTCTGCGATTATCATAAAGAAATATCCTGGAGAATGAATCTGACAATTCGTGTTCTTTAGGTTTGTATTTTTACCCAAGAAAACAAGAACTGGACCAGATGGATCAGTAGAAGATCTTTCAGAACTAAAATACAGTATGTAAATAGTCAGTGCAGAAGAGATCAAACTTACCATAGAAAATTATACTGCAAGTAATAATGCCTTGTAAGTGAAACAGCACACTGTTCAGTAGCTCTTTCATGCCCTCTACAGTTAAAACACGTTATGTATCTGTGCACTCAGATTGTGTTTTTACTGGTTTTGAAATGTAGTACCGAGGGTTAATGAAAAACAGCATAGCAGTAAATACCACTGTATTTTTTTGGGGGGGTTGCCTGTAGGCTAGGTTGTGGCTTTTATTACTCACTAACAATTAGCAAATAGTACTGTAAAGCAGATGACCCTGTGTATTCACAGTGGTACCACTTAAAGCAATAGTTGAAAGCACAGTAATAAACAGAAGTGCACCTCAGTATGAGATCTTTGCTGGTGCACACTAAGTTTCACTACATGCGCACAACCATCTGTATGCAGGTTTACATTCTCACGCATATTTGCTGTTAGGTAGAATTTATGTGCAAATGAACTACTTTAAAGCAATAGTGAGTTTCATAGTTACATGCAACTTTTTTGCATCATTTTCAAAGAGAGCTGATTGCATTTATGCATAGAAACACATGAAGCTATTCATCCTGCTCAAAAGAATTATAAAAACAGGTGAAAAAAGGTGTCATTTCAACTGATTGTAACTGGATTATATTACTAATTTTAAATAGATGTATAACTTTTAGACATATGAAATTATATACAGTGAACCATGCCCCTTCTATTTATATTTGAAGATAAATCTGTGAAACTGCATAAAAAATTTTGTTGGATGAAACAAGAAATGGTCACTCAGATGAAAATAAGGATTGTGAATTCCTTTCTTGCAGGTCCTACTCTAGCGAAGCACTTTAGCATATACATAACAAAGCATGTGATATTCATTATCCATGGAAGTGCATCATGTGCATGAAAATATGTTATACTGTATGCTAGTGTGAGGAATAGGTTCTTTCTTATTTCTACAGTACTAGAGAAGATCAGTCCTGAAGTACCAAAGAAAAAGACTTCGGGGGAGGGAAAACCAAATACACTTTAATTAAACCAAAGAATTAATAACAACAATTGCAATAACAATAACAACAATAATAAATTAGAGGGAATAAAAAAGCCATTGGTGCTGAGAGGATGATCTGCTCTTTAAAGCATCAAAGATGTGTTTTTTTTTCCTACCAACGATATTTTTTGAGATTTTTGAGGAGTGACATCTAGTTACTGATTCTGGCATGGACCTCCAGCATGTACTAGAACAGGTTATTTCTTGCCTGTGCCATCAGGCTCTCTGCATATATATACGTAATTAGAACAAAAATACTTCCTGTAAACTCTATGGGCTACAGCTATCACTGTTGTGTATGTTTGTGGCTAGGTACAACACTTGGACTCGGATGCTGCTCTCATGAAAGTGTATTCTGAAGTAACAAATATATCACTATAAATTGAATTCATTATTTTGGGTATTTGATTTTTATTAATGTGCCAGCCTGTTTTGAAAAAGTGCCTCTACTTCAAGGAATATTATAGCCTAAATAAACAACACAACATGTGAGGCTGGACAGAGAAGCTAGGAGGAGACTGGAGAAGGCCAAGACCCCAGTGGCTGCTTTGGTCAATAGAGGGTCACAGGCAGTGCAAGGTCCCAGAGACCTCCAAGGCCCCCAGCGTATCTCACTGCTCTATTTTCTCTCCATAAAAGAGCAAAATACCATATAGTGCACATGGTCCCAGGTTTAAAGTACAGACTGAAGAGTCAGGAGAGATGGGCACTAGTCCTGCTCAGGGAAAGACAAGCATTGGCAGGTAGGTAAACACCTCTGTGTTTTAGTGTCTCTCTCTCTCTCACTGTGGAATATGAGTAATGGCTATTTCCCAGCAATATTTGTTATAGCGATTGTATTCATACTTATGAAGTTCTTTGTAAATGGAAAATTTTACAAGTGTCTTGTAAGAATTATTACTGTTGAGGTGGTACTTTAGTGCAGCAAACAACTATGTGTATCAGGTAATCCTTGATTAACCAGCTGAACCATGGAAATCTCTCTTTATCTGCATTAATTCTGTCAGTGACTCTAAAGATAATAAGTAGCATTAGTCATATACCTGAAATATAAGCAAGGACCATGAACTGCAGAATTTGTCAACATACAAAAGTTATCCAGCCATGTTTCTCACTTGACTCATTTGATTTTGTGCAATAGATTTATGAATGCTTATCCCTGTTTATATTCCGTATTAGCAACATGAATTGAGCTGAAGTCACTCTTGGACAGACCTGGGATGATCACTCATACTGGTGACTAGGCTATTAGGAATTGTGGTTTGGTTTTTTTGTTGTTGTTGTTTTTTCTTTTTTTTTTTGGAAAGCCCTCTTTTGGTTAGAGGAAACTGGGTTTCCAACTTCTGTTGTGTCAAAGTTTCCCGATAATTGTGTGGCTTGAACCGGATGTGTGAAAGTGGAGTAGATCAAAGGATCACATCATAAGGTAGTCAAGGACATTGGGTTTGATGATGGTGAATATATTACACAACTGGATATGTTCAAGCTAGTTCTTGGTGCTCTTGGATGCAAGCCACTGAGAAAGCAGCAAAGGAGAAAACACAGAAGAGTAGAAATAGGCCATCACTTCATTGACAATACTGATTTTGGAATTCAGCTCAAAATATCTAATTGCTTTACTTCCCCCACCCACCAGAGCTAGGGGAGCAAGGCCGATTAGGGTGTGCAAAACCCCACCAGGCCCAGAGCACGTCCCTCCTGACAGCGCTTGGGGCCCACTGAAGGCCAGATCAGCCCCTGTGTGAGGGGAGCACCGAGGGACATTCTCCCCACTCTACCTGGGAGCCATGTCCAGGCTGGCATAAAACATGTGAACTTAAATCAATTCACCAAAACCACTGTCTTAACATTTCTTCATCACTGTGCTGACTTCAGAGGAGAGCGGTTCAGGCCCTCATCCCTGTTCTGGGGCTGTCCTCTGGCCAGGGTCCCTGCAGGATGACATCTTCCACCATGCAGCGTACGTTTTCCTCCAACTAATCCAGGAGCAAAGTACTGAAGTCACACAACTCTTCATGAATGATGTTCAGCCAGTAAGGTAACTCCATTGGGAACAATGTGGCATTAGACATCCAAATATTCCTTCCATAACGCAATACGCTGGTATAGGAAAATGCAATTTAATACCAATTTAAGACAAAGCATTTGAAACCAGCTGCATAAGTGAAAAGAAAGCATTTAGATGCTGAACTATGTTTTACTTTGATCAAAAATACTTAGATGTTTCAAAATTTCCTTTTCCTCTCAGTATTCGTACCAAGGAAAAAAAATGTAAATATCACTTTTTGGCTTTGATTTAGGTTGAAGTTATTCAAATGCAAGAATTCACAGAGGGATAAGAAAAGGCCCTGTGTGTCCCTCATCTCTTACCACAGATCTGTAGTGAGAGGCATGCAGGAGACATGCACAGGGGGACAGGACTCAGGAGCAGGAGGAGGGGGCTGTACCCCAGGGCATGCAGAAAACAGGATCCCTAGAAGCCCCGAGATCTGTAAAGAGAGGGGGTGAACCTCAAAAATGCTGGGAAAGAGGAGAAAAAGTAAGTGGTGGGGGAATTAAGATGTTGCTGTGGTAAACAGAGTTTTACTTATTCCTTAACAGCCTTTTCTGTGGGATACTCCTCTGAGTAACATGCCTGTGGATACATTAGATAACTGCAGGGTATAGAAAGTGAATTTCCCTCGAAGAGAGTAGCAGGAGAGGAGGAGGAGGAGGAGGAGGAGGTGGCGGCCTAGGCGGCTGTAGGGCCGCTGTGCCCGGGACAGCCCCGCTGCTGCCGCTGGCCCTGCAGAGGGAGTATAACACCAGAAATGGGGCTCCTGCAAGCGTGTTAGGGCAGCGTGCTCCTCTGGTTAAGGCACTTCCATTTGCAGAGCACACATTTTCCTTCGGTGAGCAACTTAGCCACTTAGCCCTATTAGGGGTGAAATATATGCTGTACGTGATAAAGGTTAGTTAATGGGTTTAATGGAGTTTGTGATGTTATGAAGTGAGTGTGTAGGAGGGGGAAAAAAATAAGGCCAACTGGTATGTGCCAAGGCTAAATTTGGGGACTTCCAGCTGAGGAGTGCGAGCCTAAGGTCTCCACCTGCTGAGGTGCTCAGTCAGTCCCAGGCTCACAGGTAGCTGCGTAAAGTTTAAAGTGTGAAGAAACAAGTAAGTATGTTCTTCAGCCAATCTGGCACTGAAGTTTTAAAATAAAATTTATTATAACAAATTATCATAAAGACATAGAGTCATGTTAATAGCAAGGGAGAGAGCCAGCAAGGATTTCTGACACATATTTGTTCAATACTAAAGTACTTATTCCCTGGTTCTCACTTTTTTTTTAAGGGTAGCTCTTCCCAAGTGGGTGCAGAGTAGTGTTGTGAATGACAATCCTGAGCCAAGGGAGCTGCACCTGGTGCATGATTTTGGGAAGCAGTGACCAGCCCCTCCACTGCCTGGCAGGGGAACAGCTCCTTGCAGTCGCTATCTGGCTGACACCGAACGTGTGGGCATGCGCACAGAGGTGCGTTCAGAACTGTGTCTGCACACACATTCATCTCTAGGTCCTGTGTTTAAGCTAGTGAGGTATGCACAGGGCATGTCGGTGTTATTCTCAGTTGTCACCGACTTCTTCACTCTTTTGTGCTGTTTGTTGCACCCGCTTGCTTCTTGTTTTAAGCAGTAGTACTAGCAGTGTGGGTAACAAGCACCTTGCCCCAATTCAGAGAAGATTCATAACTCCCAACAAGGTCGCTGGACTCTTTTACTAGTGCTAAAGTTTTCTAAAGACCACTGACATGTAATATGTTTGAATATTATTTAAATACTGGATCCTTTTTGATACTGCATCTAGTTTAAGTGCTGCCTGCTATCAATGCAACATAAACAGAGAATATTCTGGCTCTGTCAGCTTGATGTGTTCTTGTTCTATCACATTGGATTGAATACAAGTGCTGGTAAATGAAAAAGACTCCTTTCTCCACCCATTTGTGAGAACACATTACACTCTTCAGACAGGCTTTTTTCAGATTTCACACATTTTACCCAGACAGTCAGCTCTTTCCAATTATTCTGACCTTTTTGAGACATAGAGATGAAATTTTCCACTAGTTACTGTTAGCATTGGCTTAAACAAGTACATCGTAAACCATTTGATTATCAGTGGCTCGTGCATAACACTTTGCATGCAAAGGTCCCCAAATACTTTATAAATATTCATTAAAGGTGACAGCAAGCAAAGTATTGTAGCTAAGGAGAGCTGTTCCCATTCTGCAGAGACGTCATTTCTTAGTCTCCATTTGCCCTCAGCCTTGACAGTGAGTTAACACAGTTACACCTCAACTGCAGGACAGAAGCACACACTCAAGAATTGCTACTGCCTCTGCCCCCATCATTCCTTACAATTTGCTTCTGTGAGCGCCCTCTCAGTGAGGCCTGTCCAAATAATGTCCGTATCCAGCAATAGCTCGTTGGCTACTTCATACAGAAGACTGTGACAGTCTATCTGGTTAAGGATTTGGCTAGGTGTAACATTAGAAACAAACAAACAAACAAACAAGCAAGAAACATGACTAAGTTTGGATCCCAGGTACTCCAACTAAAATCCAGCATTAAAGATCAGAAAGTAACTCCAGATTTAACTGGTAAAGCAGTGCGCCATATACTTATATTTTTGTATATACTATTCATAGAAAGAGAAAACTGCTGAAGCTGCAACTTCTTCCAGTACTTCAGTTACTGGCAGTTCAGTGAAGCTCCCCTGAGCTGGGCAGGTTTGACCACCTGGTTTCATATAAAAAAAAGCCTCTTTCTTGGAGTGTCAGTGGTTTCCACACTAACACAAGGGTATGTTGAAAGCAACTGAGGAAACTCAAGGCTTTGTGTGGATGGATGAAGAAGCTATTGCTTGAATTAATGATTGCATGTACAAGAGAAATAAATGGAAGTAAAAAGAAGACATGCCTAGATAATCTCAAGCTAATAGTAACCCAGGGTTGTCCAGCCATGCTGTTCAAGGTGTTGTCTTCGGGAGATAGTAAAAGATATCCCCCAAACAACTTAGCTTCCTGCCTATTGTACTGGGATTGCATTTATAAGCCCTACCTTCTGGAAATCTTATTAGCTCATGTGCAACACAGGTCTGACATGACTGTGTTAGTTTGATTCTTCTACTAGAAGAGTTTCTACTGTTTGTGATCCCTCTGCAACATATTCCTTCACGTGGCATAGAAGGAAAAGGAGCAGAAAACCAAAAATATACTTGAACAAACAGCTGGTTTCACAACCCTGAAAAGCCTTGAGAGAGTCCTCATGGGGAGGTAACTTAGCAGGACATTGATGTGGTGAATAACTGTGGTTTTTCTCCTCAGGAAAAGAGGGTCAATCTATTCCTTGTAAATGTACAAAATTGTTTGAAAGAAGTATTGATTCCTGCACCAGCTTTTCCTCCCCTTTGAAGCAATCCCAAAACCTTGAACTTTGGCCAGTTTCTCAGGTCCAAAAGGATAACAAGAGCAGAAGTTTTGACCAATAATCTAAGATAATTTATAAGATTTCTCCTGATGGATGGAAACCAAGAGACTGTATAGCTTGGTAGCAGCTAGTAGAAATATTGTACTTTTGTCTTCTGAAATAGAAAAGGATTGAAGTCTCATATACGACCTATAGTGATCTCCACGTAGGTTAGTAAAAGAAAAGCAAAATGTCTTAAGATGAAGGCTTATGGTTTGTTTTGATTGACTTGCCATACTGTAGAGGTTCACATTACTCTAGAGATCTGTGCACATTTCAGGGAGAAAAACTAAGAGTAGCTTCTGGGGTACTTATCAAGGAAGGAGAGAACAGAGAACCCACTGGCAGCACTTACTTCCACACACACTTCTCAGAATGGTACAAGCCTTTGACACTCCTGGTCAGCTACTCCCATTTCCAAATCATATCTCAGCCTCAGCTGCATGTCCTGCTGGCCAAACTCCCTTCTGCTACAGCATCTGCAAAGGTCCTCTTCACAGGGAGGCTGTCATCAGCTGCAAATCCATCCTCTCCAGCTCCGTTTTTTCATGAGGTTCAGGTGTGCTTTTCCCATTCTAGGACTCTTTCCTACCCCTGATTACCTTTTTGTCTTTGGGTTGAAAATCTTGTTGACCCCAGTTTCCAGGTGAGACCAGAAACCTCCTCGGGAAACTCCCTCTTTTATTTCCTAGAGCAATGCCTTATGCACCCTTAATTTCATTTCTTCCTCTCTTCCTCTCTTCCTCTCTTCCTCTCTTCCTCCCCCCCTCTGTATAATGCTCTTCCACCTGGTAAAGCTTACTTACCAGTGCCCTTAATTACAAGGTGCCCTGAGCCTCTGGGCTTCTTTACTGTCGACACAAGTCCATTTAGATTGTTAAGTGAACTTATGGATACATTAATAGGTGCTGCTTTAATAGAAATGTATAGATTGCATACATCATATATGGTATGCAATCTATGTGTACATATAATGTACATTGTGTGGATACAAATATGCACATATATGTATATTTGTTTGCATTTTTATATCTATACTACATGCCTAGGAGAAACATGTGTAAACAATATGCAGTTTAGAGAATGAGGATAAAACCTATCAACATTTAAGATGTTAACATTTAAAACCAGACTTCAGGTGAGTAATAAAAGAGGCACCTTCATCAGACATGTTCACAAATGTAATGATAACCTAAGCCTGATTAAGCCAGATGTCGAACATGAAAGAGCTGGCAGCAAGGTTCAGGAGGCTGAGAACAAACATGAAGAGACGAGGATCTGAAAGGCCATGAAGAGTGAACTATCTTGAAAAGGAGATAGTTAAACCTGAGTTACGCTGAATAAGCTCCAGTTTCTTATTTGAATGCTTTGTGGGTGGATCAACACAAAATGTTTACTCTCTAGTCTTGGCAGGCTGTTATCTTTCACCTAATGACAACCTGCTGAGGCAATTAAAAACTGTATTGACAACACCGAACAAAGTCAGCAAACATTTTTTTTTCCCCAGTAGTAGTATTTTTTCTCTAACTAGCCCATAACACCATCATAGCATTTGTGAAATAAGGAGGTATGTGGTATGTCACAATACTGTAGTACTGAGTCCTTTTTTTAAGCTCAGTGACATCTAGAAAGCCATATGCTGGTTAGAGTAGAAGATAGCTGTCATGGCTTATTGCATGGCTCTGAAGAACTCTGGTTTTATACCACCGTGTTTGGTAAAATAGCCTATTTATCATGCAGGACTGCATGCCCTGCACTGTCTCTTCCCTTATATCCCTGTCCTTTTCTTTATGTGTCCCTATATGGCTACGATTTGAACTATTATTAAATGTGTTATAGTAGAAATACAAAGTATAGAATAGTTCAATTTGTTGAAGCTTTATTTGCTTCATTAGAGGCATTCTACTGTAGCTATATGGGGGACCTTGTCCAAAAAACACACTTGAACCAACAGGAGGAATCTTCAGGTCTTCAAAGGGCAGCAGGTCAGTTCCCAAGGTGGTGAGATGATCAGCCTCAAATTCAGTCTTTTTGTATAGGCAGGCAATCACCGGTTTTTGGTTCTTTTGTGTTACAATGAGAGAAAGTATTGTCATGCAGGACAAAGTGCCTTGCTCAGCTGATAGAAGTCTCAAAGAAGGAATCTCCTCTGTTCAAACCAATCCTGTATTTGTCATGTACACTTCTAAACAATTCTTTGCCCCTGTCCTCCACCACAGGTTTGGTTTGCAGAGGGTACTGCAGACCCCTGATACCACAGGTGGTGTGAGCGGGTCTGCCCAGCCTGGCTGCAGCAGGAGCTGTGTCACTGCCACGTGATGCCATGGTCACTACTAAGGGAGCTGCACTACCAGGACCTCGTGAGGAACAGAGGAGAGGGCTAAGCAATAGCTGGGGCCCACAAAAGCAAGAATAAAACCAGAAAATACTGAAAACCTTAAATGAATATAACCAAACTTCAGAATGGGTTCAGTTCAAGCGTTAGGCTCTGAGAGTCATCTAGTTCATCACCTAAATGGCGTCACCTCATCGCTATTTACTAACTTGTCACAGTGATTTAGGTAACGAGTGAAAAGATTTTATTGAGAATTGTCCTGTCCCATTTCAGCTAGCTGTTTACAAAGTCATCTTTTTGTACACAGTGATCAATCAGGGTAGGATCAGTACTTGAAACAAGGGGAGAGGTCTTTATATTACTCAAATAGTTTTATTTTGCAAGTATGGTCTCCTTGGATGGATCCTGTCTTATTCTGAACCTGATCCACATTCTGGCTAAAGACGTTTAATCCCGCTCCTTAGCCATCTCCAACTCCAAAACCTTCACCCAGTTTTAGGATTTCAGCTTTTTTATGTAGCATTAATTAATCATAGTAATTAGTTAATAACCAGCTCCATTTATTGCTTTCTTTTCTACCCTATATTTATTCCACTGATTTGCATCAGAAATTATGTAATGGAATGGTCTATCAAAATCTGCCAATGGAAGAAAGCTGGTTCACTGATTCTAAAATGCTGAACACAAAACTTTGCATTTCTCAAACCCCAAGCAGTGGAAGGTCAGGGTTGCCAGGGCATGGATCTGGAGGTCGCTGGAGGAAGCCACTGGCTTTGCAGGTTCAGGCAACAGCACTTACTCCCAGCTGGCTGGAAGCCCTTGAGTCCTGGCCCCAGCTCCCGCCCTTTGTACCTAGCATGCCTGGGGTTGGTACTTGGAGCCTGGAAGCTCTGGGCTCAGACAAAGCCCTCCCTGGGACTGGAAGCTGGATGTTTCAGGGATTCCTGCCAGATTGCAGCTTCATGCAGGGAAGCCCAGAAACTACCAGTTAAACAAGAGACTTTCCTTAGAATACCTGGTCTGAGACCCAAATGAGACAGCACAGCTGTTAGTGAAACTGATATTTGTCTCAGTTTTCATAGTTGCTAAAATAGCAGCTACAGGAGCCAAAGGACAGTCATTTATTTAAGATATACCCTATGTCTTTGTTTCTAAAGCAATTTTTTTTGAATGTCTGGCTCAAGAGAAATTTGAAAAATAATAATAATTCATTTACATTTGAGCTGAATCCAAGTTCTTGAAAAGTCCTGCAAAGGCAGAATCCTGTCTTTTGGCCATTTATTTGTTGGGTGGTAAGCAATAATCAAATTAATGATTTCAAATTACTTAAAAATTGTCTTGAAGCCAGCACAATTACAAGCAGATGGATAAACAGGAACAATAGGAGCTCACAATATAACCAACGGCAATAGCTATTTTAAAATACCTCTGGAAAAAAAAAGAAAAAGAAAAAGAAAAACAAAACAAAATATTTTAGGGTTATTTCACAGGGGCAGAGTGATTGCATTAGCTAGAGGCAGTGTGATCCACCCCATCACTAACACCACTGCAGGGGCTCAGTCACCCAGCAGCTTCCAGGGCAGTTGCAGAAACAAAACCCTGTCAAGTAGTAGCTGCAGAAAGAAGTCCCAAAAATAACTCCAGAATTTTATAATTTGGGCTTGTTTACAAAGAAAATGGTCTCCCCAGGCAGAAAAAACCTTCTATCTCAAAAAGTAGTGGACTCGGCCCTTGCTTAAAATAAAGTCTTGCTGGCAAGAGTTGTCCAGGGCTATGGATGGGCAGCTGAGACATTCTCAGAATGTTCCCAGGAACCAAGGCCAACAGGCAAAGAGCAGTCAGCTCGGCTCTAGTAAACACTCTTAACCTTCAAAACTGGTGGCTGCTTGCAAATTGCCTATTGGGAATGGTTCTGGAAATCCCCTGCTTCTGATTTGTGGTTTGGGGGTAGCTGGTAACAGCCCTGTGGGCGCTAGGGACTTGCCTGGCTGTTTAACACCATAGGCAATCATAATACAGCACCCAGGAATGTTCCCTGGTCCTGTCTAATTCAACAGGGTAGATGTAGACTGAGAAGAAAATGAAATATTGTGTTTGTTGAGAATGGAACTGTCATGTTCCCTGCTTTGCAGGACACCCATGACAGGGATGGATTTAACCAGTGTAATAGATTTGTTTGGTTGCAGACCTAGCTGCTTAACACACAGAGGGATCCTTTTAGCAGCACTGATAGTACTTCAGAAAACCAAGCAGTATTGTGCAGTCACAATCTTAATTTTGCCAACATCAGGAAAGAACCAAACTGATCTGCTGCAGACTCTTTAATGTAACCTATGGACCATATGAATTGGGTTTCATTGGTGATAATGGCCAAAACTGGGAAGCATCTGTTAATTTCTCCTCTAACTTTGTACATCTGTTATCAGCTGTTCGTGTGATTTGATTTTTGGAAGTTGGATTTCCTTGCAGACATACTATTAGGCTCACTTCAATCTCATTCATACGATTTACTGTAAAATCTTTGATTAATGCACCAAGGGCCAAATCTGAAGAGAGACAATCTGTCCAGACTGCTGCTGGTTTACACCAGCTGAAAACAAAGCCATTAGACGATATATAGAAAGTCAAAGCCTAAGGCAACTATTTTAAAGACTAGCTGTCAGCTTCAGCAACAGAAAGTACAATCACCTCCACAGCCCTCTTGTGTAATTTTGTCTGTCTGGGTGAAAGGGAGCGAGATCACAATTGTTTCACCTCTTCTGATTCTTAATGATTCTGCCTTCCCCCAGCCGACCTACACAGAGACATTTACAGCCATCAAACATATAGACTGCCAGACCTAGGTGTGTTGGACTGTGCCTCCAGGGGTCCTAACCAGATGGTATTTTAGGAGAGGACACAGTTCATTTCAGAGCAATCCGAATGAGCAGCTTTCTTTTCTTTATTACACCATTGCATTTGGCGGCAATCCACCAGAGGCAGATTCTCTGCTCTCTAAGGAATGATCTGCCCACTCTGTCCATTTAACAGGACGTTCAGCTTGGAAAATCCAGTTGCTGATCACACATGTGGAGCAGATGTGCGAGCATGCGTAGCAAAATAAAAAATAAAAAATCCCAGCAGTGTACTGGGAGAAATGTAGCGTAACTACTGAAAAACAGTGACACAAAAGCTCTGATTCTGAAACAGTGGTTATTGTTGTTGTAAGGAGGATTTTTCTTATTACTCTTTCTTAGGGAGAAAAAAAAAGTGTAATAAATCCTTTATTATTTTTCTCTTTGGAGGTCAGGGAGGATTATTCATGTTATACTAATGTGGCTTCTTTGTTCATTTTCACAGACTTCTCCTTACAAAGATATGATTCTAACTATTTTGACCAGACTGTCTTGGGGCCCTACCTCTCAGGAACTGAGTGCTGGAAAACTTCCACTGGAAAAAAAAACACACCCTTTTAAAAGAGAGGATATCAGAAGTATACATCTTTTATCCATGCCCCACACACTTGCATGTAAAGGGAGAGCACCAGCTGTTTTTCTCATGGTGAATAAGGGTTACTTGGGGAAATCTGACTTCCTGTTTTTACATGGACAGCTACATTGTTGCATAGACAGTTAATTTTGTTTAGGTCAATAGAGCAAGTTTAATTATTGGAACTTTCCTTATTCACTCAAGCTTCATACTGTACAGAAGAAAGAGGGATTACTAGGAAGTCCAAACTGTGTACAGAAGTTGAAAAGCTCATCTTTATTAATTACAGGGCCCTTCTCAAACACACAGAATTTTCGGGAGGGGGGTGGTGGTGGGATTTACTGAATTTTAGACTGCTGACTAAATGTATTTCATAGTTGAAAATATAATGAATAAAAATCATATGGAGTTTTTTTTTTTTTTTTCAAAGACTAAAAAACAGCAATGAAAAATACATATTTAAGACACTGGGAGCTACATAGCTACTCCTACTACAGATGTGGTGGGGAAATGGTCCGTTTTTCCATGACAGCACAACTCAGAACAACAAAACCCTGAGCAGTTGCAAATACAGAGAGCAAGCTGGTTCAGTTACAGGAAGCACTATGAAAAACACACCTCTCAGGTTGTGGCTCACAACCAGGACCACTGGTGATGGTGATACAAAATAGCAACTAATCACAGGTAACGTCTGATAAGAAAACCGAGAGCATTTCTTACACTCTATGATGTTCATTTCTAATTTACTTTAACTAGAACACTTAGATTTTACTTTGTTATTTAATTCAGTGACTGGCTAAGCCCCTTCCTCCATTTCATATGGTGTTACAAGTTATGGTGGATTTCTAAATCTTGGTCTTGGTTAATGCATCAAAGGACATATGGGCTGATTTCCTTCAGTTTCTCATAATATACATGTAGCCAGCTGTATGTTATTACATAACTTTAGACTTAAAGCAACCAGATCATTCTAGATACCATGATCTATTTCTGTGTTTTTGATACAGTAATATTACGGTGAGAGAAACTCACCAGCACTGTTATGAGGAAAGTTGTTTTGTTTTTTTTTTTCTAATTCATATCCTTGTTCTTAATAAACATCCCAAAGAAAAATATTCAACAGCAGCAGGCAGTAATAAAGAGGCAGAAAATGGCAAAACCACAGTACTGAGGAAACCTATGTGAAAACACTGGTTGTGTCTTCCTGGTTACAGAAAACAAATAGAACTGTTCAAAGCACTTGCCAATAAGGGCCTGCCAAATAAAATATTGTTTTATGAAGTCAGGAAAAAACTAATTTTAAAGGTTATTGTAGGTTATTTGTGGTCACGTCTTGTGTTCATAAAACATGATGTCATCTTGAACCCTTCACTATTTTTATTTCAGACCTATAGGTTTTTGTCTGAGACACGATCTCAGCAATTGTAGAAATTTAAAAGTTATTGGGAAATACTTGCAAGAGTCTGCTCTACAAATTGAATAGGAATAAAATAATATAGATACAAGCCAACAGAATGCAAGAACCTATCAGAACAACTGTATTTTAGGAGAGTTTATTTACCTGATCTAGTAATTTGGAATAATGA
Organism: Anseranas semipalmata; assembly: GCA_013399115.1. NCBI lineage: Eukaryota > Metazoa > Chordata > Aves > Anseriformes > Anseranatidae > Anseranas > Anseranas semipalmata. The sequence goes on along the minus strand of VXAA01006778.1, from coordinate 221,642 downwards.
GATCACACCAGCAGCAGTGAATTTGAAATCAGGTTGCAGAATTGTTCTCCCTACTTATTTTTGTTTGTAGTACTTTGTTTCAAATGTTACTAACACCGCAAAACTGCCCTTTGTAGCATGTGATTTTCTGCCTCTGCAATGCTGTGGGAATGATTAGTGTGGCCAGTAAGGCAAACATTTTATTTGCCTCCTTCTGCTTTTTTGATGGAAATAGCTTACTCACTTCATTGAGTGAATTATTCCACCAGGTGATCTAATGTATCTAGATGAGCTGTAAACCAATAGAGAAGACAAATGTTAATGAGAAAGTGATAAGGATTTAAAGTCTTTTCTTGGTCACACAATTAAAACTTTTATCTTGCTTCTTTCTCTCTTTTCTTCTGTCTAATGTTCACTGGCCTGTCATAATGCCAGATGGAGATGGAGTGCATGGGATTTTTATTATTATTATTATTTGTTTTCAGAATCAGGGCTTCCTATAAATGGTTTCTTCCATCTGAAGCTATCTGATTAACAGCTGACTCAGACCTGAACACTTCCTTGAATGCTGTGGCCACTTCGGGGATTTTTTCTTTTTAGCCACTGATGGCCTCTTCTCTGGTGCTTTCACTGTAAAAGCAGTTCGTCAGAGCAAAGAAATGCTTATGACATCTTCCCATGTGCCCCTCTAGGCTTATGTGCCTACTAATTTTTTCATTAGAATAAGAATATGCTTCTATTTCTCCTTCTCCTCATTCCAGTTAGGCTTTGTTTTATGGTCATGGGAAATGACTTGACATGAACAAAGTCTTAAATATGAGACTTTAAGGTAGTGGATAAATTGTTCCTTTTCTTTCTGTGGCTGCCTCTAAAGCCCATGAGGGTGTGTTGTCCAAACAATGGCTGAAACATCCTGCATGTGGAAGGAGCTGTGTGCTGGGGCTTGGCCCATCAGGAGCAGTTCCTTATGGCTTCCAGGGACACGAGGGCACTACAGTGGGCACTACAAAGTTCCTGTGGGATACCAGAGTGGGTCTCCACCAGTCTTCACCAGTGCAACTTCTGGCTTTATGATTCTCACCCCCTTTTTTTTCCAAAACAGTGCCAGTCCTTAAGTTTAAAGGCAACTCTTTGTGGATCATGGTGTCAGTGAGAAAAGATAAGGGGTGACAGCCTGGGCCATGGGCCAAAGAGAGCAGAACTCCTACCCCTGTGGGAGGGAGAAGTAAAGGCAGTTTTAGACAACTTCTGCACCCTCCCTGGCCCAGGCTGCTGCAAGCATCAAGGCAATCTTCGGATTTGTACAGAATTTACATAGGCCAGAGGCCTTGTGTGCTCTATTGAAGACAGCGTTGCTCAACATGTCTGAAATGCATGTGGTTTAGCTCTGTGGCCCCCTCCTCCACTGGGGGCCTATTTAATGCCTGGGGTTGCCGGTGACTTTTAGAGGGACAGCCAAAAGCCTTCCTCACAGTTGCTGGAGGAAATCCTCCTTCGGTTGCATCTGGAGCTTTCAGAGGCTCTTTTCACGACTCGGGCCTTTTCCTTGCATAAAAGAGCTGCAGTCACAGGACAAATCTCACCTAATATATCTTACCTGCAAATGGCATTTTTTTTTCTCCCAGATCAGTTTCTAATACCCTGCGGATGTTTGTTTTTCTGTTTTGCTGCCAGTTGGCATTGCTGATGCTATTTCCTTGATGTACTATCATGCTCATGGAATGAATCTCAAGAGCATAGTTTCTATTAATGGCTTATCGTTTGTACTTTCTGGGTAAGCTTTTCCCTCTAACTATGGTTGAGTCAGACTTCTATTCCCACTATCAATTTCATTCCACCCAGGTGTCTCCTACCTCCCAGCCTGTAAATATTTTTCATTAGAGTAAGTGGTGTGGAATTCATCCTTGGAAACCAAGAGAGGCTTTCAGACAATTTGGGCTGGTACTCAAAGATTCTTCTGTTCCTGTGGTTAATCAATAATATTCAAGTGTGAAAGAAAGAAACAAAATTTAGGCAGTGGTTAACATTTGTCATGGAACAAATACTGTTTTCTGGTGGTGAAATTACTTACTTTGCTAGTTTCCCCCAATAGCTGTATGCAAAATAGGGCAAAAATATGGCATGCTGAGCTACCATATTTATGTGTTACTTACCAGAAACTTGAAGGGTCTGTAGTTACCTTTTGGCTTCATCAGCTGAACTTTTCAATCTGTATCTAATAACATTCCAGCCTATCATATTTAAAGTACAATTCCTAAAGCACTTGCACAACAGTGTAACCCAGTTCTGGATTCAGGTACCCCCCAGTATCTTCCTCCTTATGCTGTCCCTAAATTTGCAAAAGGTTTTGTGTTGTTTGCCTTTCCTTTCCTTTCCTTTCCTTTCCTTTCCTTTCCTTTCCTTTCCTTTCCTTTCCTTTCCTTTCCTCTTATAAGCCAAAAGAGATGATCTGTCCTGTTTTTAAAACAGGAAAAATAAACCCAAGGAGGTCCCAAGGTTGGATACAGTTACACTGTGTGCATAAGGTAGTGCTAGGATGGGGAAGGGAAATGGTTCAACTGTCTAATCATTTCTTTGTCGTGTGACTGGAAGCATATATTGTATAACACTAGAAGGAAAGGGAGCCATAGGCCTTGCATTTTAATGTACATGAAATGTCATAGCTAATCAAAATAAATAACACGTTGTTTATGACAGGAAATTGCCAATCACTATTGTGGTGCTTTGCTCTTGATTCCTGTGATGGGTTACAAGTAAGAAACCAGTGCTGCAGAGCTCAAACAAAAAACTTGTCATAGACTAGAAAACTAGGCCAACCATTTCTGAGCTGAATTATGAGAACCCATCTTCTGTATTTCTGTATCCTTACTTTTTTGGGCCAGTTGCCTGCAGGGGCTCCTGAAGGTATAGGAAGTATATAATAAATATTTGTTGACAAGAAAGCTAGTAATACGCACTGCCTTTCTTTAGAGAAAGTATAAATTCTTTGGAAAAAGGTCCAAGTTTGATCCTGACAGGAACTGGCCTCCCTGACCCCAGCCCATGGGATTTTTTCAGGATGAGTACTATTACCAAGTCCACCTACACTTAAGTCTATTGGTGTATGTCTCATGAGCTATTATGGACTTTATTCCTCACCCCACTGTATTCTGTGGGAAAAAATATAATTCTCCTTACTTTTCACATGGGGGTACATGGCAGCAAGGAACAAAGTAACTTGTCCCAAAGCACTGTTTTGCCAAACTTATGTCCCCAGTCCTGCTTTACGGTCCAGTGCAAGCACTTTCTCTTCCCCTTGTGGTCTACTGTACAAAGTAATTCTCATCATCTTTCAAGGTTGATCTTGGAGGTCAGTTAAGGATGTAGATACCAACTCCGAAAGCTGAAATCTTGTTTCAGGAGGCACCTGCTGTATGGTTTAACAGAAGTTGTGTGGAGTAGCTGGCTGAACCTCGGCTGGATGCTCAGAGGGTTAGGAATGGGAATCCTGCCAGAGCTCTCAAATGTCAGGGTTGTTCCCATGACTGCCTGTCAAGGTTGACAGCAACTCAGATGGGTGAAACTATGCATTTTTCTTCCACAACTGAATAAGCAATTGTGTGGTAGCCTCAGCCCTCTGAATACTCAGAGAGTAATTTGAATCAAAACAAAACAACTGTAATGCTGAAGGATATGACCAAATATTTTTTGAGAAAGCTGAACATTTCTTGAAGAAAATTGTATCAAGGGAAGCCCCCAAAACTCAGCACTCCACTCTGAAGGGCGGCATCAACTGGATAAGGTGACAGGAGAGTACTGACAGCAGCTTCCTCTGACTGAGTTAGCTAATTTTCCATAGGCCCTGAAGGGCAGTCTTGAAGAGCTTCTTTCCCAGAAAAGCAGAAGGCCCTGCAGCTTGGTGAGTAGGAGGCTGGGAGATGAAAACACAACAGAAAGCTTTGCTGGCAGCTCAAGTCAGTGGGATAGAGCTAGTGAGGGACATAAAACTAGGACATGATGACAAAGTGCATGGAACTTGCTCTGGATCAGAGTATAGCAGAGTCTTAGTAGAGACTGTTTTGTGGTTCACAAACACACCAGCCATCTCACACACCTCACAGTCACAAAAATGGCTGTCTGTGCATTGCAATTATGTAGCACCCTCACTGTAATGCTATCCTGTGTAAAAGATGCTTATGCATCTATGTGCTCCTGGTACATATTAGGAAAGGAAGAAATAACATATAGAGTCAGAATCATGGGACTGATACACTTCCTCCAGGGAACACCAGCTAGTCCTGTGAATTTGGGCTTTGAGTCTTGTTAACCCCCCCTCCCGACTTCTGATCTGGGATAGCTTGATGTATATGATAGGGGACTAGGACACAGGACACCCTGGTGTAATCTTTTGCTTTGCTGCTGTTTTTCTGAATAATTTGAAGGTAGGTCATTGTGTCTGTCTTGACTTTAAGTTCCAACCTTTAATATAAGGGTAGCTTTTTCTTATCTCACCAAAGTGTTGGGAAGATTAAAAGCCATAGGAAATAGATTATATACATAAAGTGACACCATCTGATGTCATTTATAGCTTTCTAGTAGAGGCATTATTTCATCAGGAAAGCTGAAGATACTTTAGCCATTCTACATTTGGTGTGTAAGACTTTGAAGGACAGAAGCTCTCCAGCTGCGCTCCTGTTACACTCACAGGAGACAAATGAAGATGCACCTCCACATCACATGGCTGGACACATTGGTGAGAGAAGGAATGACCTTCACCATGTGAAGTGACTGTGTCTACACAGCAGCACAAAGCAATGTACCTCTATCTTCAAGAAGGGAGTTTGTCCAAGTCTGCCATAAACAACTGTCTCACAATGATGTTGTGAGGGCTGACATGTGTGAATTGCTCTGAAGACAGAAGTTTTATTGACAAGTGCTATTATTTCTAGTGAGTAATATCTTCAAAATTACACATTATTTATTACAAAATCCTTCCTAAGAAAATTTCTTTGGTAACCAAAAGGGGACAAAGACACCAAATGTAATTCAATTAGTTTCATTTCAGTAATACAAAGAGGAATTTAATTCAAGTATATGTATATATGTGTGTGTGTATGTATATATGTGTGTCAGATCAAAGACAGCCTTAAAATATTCAGCAATGTAAAGAATGCTATCATTGCTGCTTGACTAAAATAATCACTGATTTTTATAAAGATGGGTATATTGTTGCATTTCAATGTGCTTACTGTATGTTGAAAGTTTTGTTGATACACGCTTTTCTTCCTTTACTGGGATTTGCATGTGTAGCGAAGAGTAAGAATACTTGATAAAGTGCTATTCAACCATTTTGCCTCTTCATCGCCATTTTTCTTTGCATATGGCACTACTTTAGAATTGTTCCACTAACCTAGTCTCACAAACTCTTGGCATAATATAAGGTTTGTTTAGGCTTCAAGATAGTCTCAGTAAAATGTCTCAGGAAGTGAAACATTCAATTTACTCTCCGTGTATTGCATATTAGTATTTCAACACAGGCTGCTCAGTCTTAAGAGGACTTATTTAAGATGTAAGTGTGTGTATATATATATGTATATGATATTACTGTTATTGCTTTGAAAGTAAATGGTGTTAATCCCTAGCAAGTAACATCCTGTACAAGTGGCTTTGTAGGATTTCTGCATATCCTTTGTTTCTCTTTAAGTTGACAGAGAATCATGACACAAAGTAGGTAAATGAAGGTTGCCATATTTGTAATACAAGAAATACCTGGGGATTTGTAAGATTTAAGAGAATATCTACTAGTAAGAATCACATTTTTAAGTTGTCCAAAGTGTATCTGTTTTGTTCCACTTATTATATAGCCGTATGCTTAGCCTTTGGACAGATGTTCAATTTGCAGACAGCTGTGTTAGTTTAAGATGTTACTATCCCCAGCTGTTTGTTACCAGCACGTTATTGGAGGCTCTTGTCCCCATAGCTTTGCAGGGCTTTAGTTGGGTTTCTTAGTTTAGCTGGGGCAAAGTCATTTGAGCTAATTCAAACCATCGGCCCTGCCTGTTGCTATTAAGATGTGCTGGAGGACATGAAATGTTGCTCCTGAGGTGTCTTCTGATGGAGGCCCAGGAGTGGCAGCTTCACAGTGGTGAGCCCCAAGCCTTCTGGGAGCATCTTTGGCTGACAGAACTAAATCACACCAGAAAGGCACCCATCCTCAGACTCCTACACACTACCAATTAAAAGTAGATTGTGGATATTTGTCTTTATTGTGGATCCTCAGTAGGGATCAGACCTTGAGTATATAGGAAGCAATTCAGGTACCTAAACAGAAGTATCTATGTAAGCTATGTAGGTTGTTGCAGTGTAGACATCTTTAATATCTTAGGGTTAAACTGACAGTGGACACCTATATTTAGTAAGCAGGCTCTTTCCCTCAGTGTTGAATAGCTCTCAACGATAGAAGGTAATTGTTTTGTTTGGAGAGCTACTAGAAAGTTTTTTACAGCACAGCCTGAACCTTATGAGCTACAAATTCAAGGCTTACTTTAATGATGCTTAAATAATTTGAAATCCTGAATTCTCTGTGAGGAAGATTCTTAAGAGAGAACATTATAAAAATAATGTCTTCATAGACATAATATTTCATTATTCAAATCTCCTAGTGAAAACTCCCACAGTATTCCTTGGTTAGAATCCTAGAGATCTGTTTCTTATAATGTGATATTTAGGAGCAGTTATGAAAAGTCAATATTAATGTTTGTATCATTGTCATTTTACAGAAAAAAAAAAAAAACACAAAACCTACCTGATTTTTTTTTATTGGTGTCTCCTACAGAATTTGTAAAGTTATGTTCCCGAAATCAGTGTGAAATGGAAGAGTATAGTCACAAAAGAAGATTCTTGAGATTGTCATATAAAAGCTAATGGCCCCTAAATTAGTGTTTTACACTTCTCTCATGAGAGATGGGTCATTTTTTTCAGCAAAATTCTTTGCTTCTGGACAGAATACTTGTTACCTTTACTCCTAAGTCTCTGTTTTGGATGTGTAGTGGTGAAATCCTCTTGTTGCACTGGAGTGGTAGGTATACATGTAAAAGTTGATGAAAGAAGAGGTGTAGATTTTGTTTGTTTATTGTCCATTGCTTTCTTTATACATGCTTTTGCTACTTGAATATAATTCAGAAAGCTGGGAAATAACGCATTTCAGGCAAATGACTGGGTCTCAAATAAGTGATTCCACATGCTGGTTGAGAAACAGTCTTTATGTTAGCCCTTCACTGTGCTAAAGCTAGAAATCATGGTAGTAAGACCTTTTATGTCTGTTTTTGACCTATCACTTTAAATTCAATGTATCTATTTTAGCTGCAATTTAAAACAAATTGTCCCACACTCTGATGAAGACTACTTAGTTTCAGTGCCAGAAAAGGGCATATGTCACAAGAAACAGTCTGCGTGCGTACTTCACTGTAGCTTATTTGACGGATGACCTTGATGTGAATCTCCACTGGGGGTTGAGGCTGCTTATGTCCATGTTTGGGTCAGGTTGTCTTGTTGCTATTTTCTTCAATGAGGGCAAAGGTACAAAGATTTTCTAATTTTTGTCTCAAAGCTTCTCAGCATTATCCAAAAAAGAACCATTTTGCTTTTTTAAGGAAGGAATCTGAGGCCAGAACTCTCACTTACTGTACATTCATTTTCAATATGTTTTACAAACACCCAACATCCAGATACCATAGGCTGTACTAAAGTAGAATGACAATCATGAGGTATAAAGAGACTGAAGAAGCTACTGTATAAACCTATATTTGGCTACCTCTCTAAAATACCAGCAAGAAAAAAGTTGAATTAATATGCATACAATCTTTGCATCCCACATGTTTCTCACTTCAAAGCAGAACCATGAAATAATATTCTAATAAATGATAGTTATATAGCCCACCACAGAGAAGTGGGCCAACTCTTTAAGACATATGTTCCAGCATCCTCTTCTGCTTTAGGCACAACAAGACACTGAGGGATTGGGTAATTAAGTCCAACAGAACCATGGAGGGGTAAAAATGTGCTATTATGGGGTCACAGATTATGGCTGTAGACCAAGAAGAATATAACTGAGTTTTCAACATAAAGCAACTGCAACTATTTCATATAAAGAATTCTGTGTATTCTCCTTCCTTCTTCCTGTCCCTCTCTCCTCCCTGGCTACAGACTGTCAGCACCTAAGAATAAGTGCAAAAAATGATTTTTGAGTATTTATACGTATATTGATAACTATATGACTTAAAGTTAACTTTAAAATGACTCACCCAATAACTAAAACATTTTTATTTTTGAGGGTACGAGCAATATAAATAATAGAGAAATACAGCTCTTCATTTCATTCATTCATTATTTCATATCATGAACGTTTTATCATTTGTGGCACCTATAAACTGAAGCATGAGGGCAACCAGATGAACAACAGTGTTTCATTCCAATCAAAGTAAGTTAAAGTCCTTTGGAGGAAAAATTGTTCTTTTCAATATGCTAAGCTGTTTTTTGTTTGTTTGTTTGTTTGCTTTTTAAATAAAAAACTCCAGTGCTTAAATGCTCAAGAAGCTTGAGTTACATGTTATTTTTCTTATTTTTTAAGTAAATCCATATTCTCCACAATCATTTAAGATTTTTTTTTTTTTTTTATGATACTATGTCTATGGTGTTACATACTGTGATGACAATACTAGAAACACATTCAGTGGCTGCTTAAAACTTCATCCAGACAGCAGCTGCAAATGACACATTTCACACCATTGCAAAAGGAGTTATGGAATCAGAGTGGGCTACATAGAGGGCCACTGACTGGGCTAAACTGCCTCTTTAAGAATTGCCTTCAGAGCAAGAATCTGTGGCACTTTTTAAGGCTTTGTATGTTGTTGCTAAGGTTTTATTAGAGGTAGAAATTCATGCAGTTTTCTTTGTTTCCTAGTGTTTACTCTGTTTCCATTTTGTTGCATACTTGTGTCATGACTCAACCCCTAGAAATAGCCGTATTCTTCTGGGCTTCTAATGCTCTAACATCTTGGCTCTCACAGCAAACAAACTTATTTAGCACCAAGTTGCCCTGCCTACAAAAACCATTTCTGAACGTTTTGTGAGTTGGAGTTGCATTAATCTGAATGATAAACTCTCCTCAGCCTGTTTAGCATTATACCTCATTCAATAGACAGTTTAATGGATGATCCACAGCAGTACATTACATTTTTTGAGCTCTGGGAATTACTCTGCACAGCCCAAGACTGGGGACTGGATTTGGTGGCTGAAATCCAAAAGCTTTTTCCTTTTTTTAAGTACCAAACATTGCCTCTTGCCAAGTGGGATCATTTTCCCATCTGTTGAAGGGTTTTCTGCCCTTGGTAACAATATTCAGTTTCTCTGTCTCTTTTAGGCTCACACTAGTATAAAATAGAAGTAACAGAAGTTAGCAGTAATGGCAGTAAGCAACTGAAGTCAAAGGCATCAGAGAATTAGACTGCTAGGTGTGAAGGACCAGGAGAAGTCTGGAGTGGCTTAATATAAGCTCCATTGTCTCCATCTCCTTTCAATAAGTGATTTCTCATTTAAAAGCAATTGGGAGACCTTTTGCTTTGATGCTTTCTTGACTCACCATCTGTCTGAAAACTTGGGAGAGGAATATTCTATGATGGGAGCCTTTGAAAACAGTGTTCATTTCATATCCCTAAGGACTTTTGAGTGAAAAACCCTGGTATTCAATGTGGAGTGTGCCAGGGACACAGCATTTTATGTCCGTTAATGTTGCCTAGAGGCACTGCTGTGGCTTGAGAAGCCTTGACCTTTCCAGAGTGACAATGTGAGTGAAAGGAGAACCGGTTGCAGATGGGCTGGGCTGGTGACAGCTGAGCTCGGCCAGACACAGCTGGCTGCTCCAGAGGTGGATTGGGGTAGGACACCAGGCACACCAGGCTGACATGCTGGCATTTGTTGAGCTGCTGAGCTGAGTACTGAACTTGCCACAGTGCAGTCCTGGGAAGACTACTTTGTCTTGAGTCCATGGAGTTTAAATTTCCACAATGCTAGAATATGCATAGAAAAGGGCTAATGTATAAACACAGATATACCTAAACGTAACAGATATATGTTAGTACGTGAAATGTACTGGTCCCAAAGAAATTATTCCAGTAGTTATTCCCCGATAACTGGAAAGTGTATTAAAATATATTTTGTGTGGATATTTTTGTCACAACACATTTCAGAACAGCTGTCATAACACTGGGATTTTACTTCCAAAAATATGTTAAAAAAAATCCCCTTCATCAGGCAGCAAATGACTTAAAAGCAGAGACGACAGTGCATGGGGTATTATTCCAAAGGCACATGATATAAAAAATGTTTGGTTATTACTAGGTTAATCAGCACTGTTCTGGAAAGTACCAAAAATTGCATATAACTGTTTCAAAAATCACAGGGATATTTTGAACATTTCCACTGGGTCAAAGCAAAAATAACCATACATCCTTTTTAGGTGATTATATTCAGGAGACTGGTCTTGCTAGAGTGACTTAACACATCCATTATTGCAATTATAATTTAGTGATAATTACTCTGCAGAATTCCAGTGTTCTATTACTGCAAGTGAGAGCTCATGGAGAAAGTCAGCATCCAGCATCTCTAGGGCCTTAGAACGAGTGCCTGTGAGTTTATAATCTCCAGACTCATTGCATTTAGTTTGGGATAGGCTATACTTGCATTATGTAGGATAAAGGGCCATCTCAATGTTGGTTAAAATGAAGAACTGTCATTGACATATCAGATCCAATACATCTAATTAACATGGTAAATATGTTTGACCTGCACTGGTTAAGATAGATGACTTCCTTACACAAGTTATAAACAGTTGTACACATTACGCCAAAACTTAAAAGCAATTTTTGTTTTATGGAAGTCTATTTAAGGTTCCCTTTCAAATTAAAAAGAAAAAGAAAAATAGGAAAAAAACAACCCCCTCATACAACGCACATCTTCAGAACCAGAATATCAACCCTCTGTAATCAGTGTGGGACCAAATCCATTTTTGCAAACAGCATTCCTTCATAAAGCATGACTGTACTGAAAGATAAGGCCTAAACTTCTGTTTACAAGGTTGCACAACAGAGTAAAAGGCAAATACCCCTTAATTTCCTAATACTAGTTTATTTTCTGGTTTCTAGTTTTCAAATTTGACCCAATACAGGAAGCAGGGAGACAATTATTAGCCACCTAGAAAATGAAGGAAATAATGACTGATGGAGAAATCAAGTGGAGAAGAGCTAAAGCTCTCATGGGTCAACATCAGGGCCAAACCTGCTTGAAGTTAGTGGAAAACCCAGTATAATTCAAAGGGCTTTCAATTCAAGGCAATTTCTCCTACATTGTTTCACAGTATAATGTTTTGTTTTAGTTGAATTTAGTGGAGGAAAATAAATAAATTACTGGCAGGCTGTACACAACCCAATCGCAGCCAAGCGGAGGTCCTTGACATGATTCTTTGGTTGGCATGGGAGGATCATTAAAATAGTTTACCTGGAGAAATCTCTGAATGGTATCAATGGATCACAGCTGGGAGATACTTATTCCCCTGCAGCACTCAGCTGCTGACACACTGTTTTGAGGCTGTAGCCATCAGTGTTATGGAGACCACAACCAGTGCAGGAGTTCAGACAGACCTGGACCCCTTTTTGTGACTGAAAAGATACAAACATGAGGTAACAAAACCTTCCTTCTTTCCTTATCTTGTTCTCTGTCATCATCCAGCCAGGAGAAGCCTTGCATTTGTCCACTGAGAGGACACAAAGCATTCATACTGTAGGAATGTGGTACTTCTTTAAGATACCTTTCTACCTCTGACATTAACCAGCTTCTGAGCCAAGAACAGAGAAAAAATAAACCACACAAATGTCTGTAATTGTCGTCACAAGGAGAAAAGAAATCAGACTAATACTTGACTTTCGTTTCCTTTGTTTTTCCGTGAGGGGCCAGGACCAAGCTGAATAGCTTCACTTCCCATCTTGTGGCTCCAAGAGGGTCTGGGGAGGAAGATAGGCTTTTCAGCCTGTCACTCTATTTGCGGTCTTTTGTCCATACTTAATGTGTCATAGGCAATGGCAAAGATATGTGGACAGCAAGCTCTGTGCTACAAGGTCCACACTTTTCCTCTTAGCCTACCCTGATCCCAGTCCCTATCACTTCCCTGCCTTTGTCTTCCCAGGGACCATGAGGGAATGGACAATTGCAGGAGGAAGAGGAAGGACTCTTCCAATCATGGCAGTGGGGTAGAGGAATTCCATACCCTAAATAAAGGAGGAAGGTAGAAAGAGAAAGAAAAGAGCTATGGCTTTCAGTGAAAGAAAAGAGCTATGGCTTTCAGTGATAGTCAGCCAAAATCTGACTCTTTTCATCATGCCCTCACCTTCACCTTGTGGGAGGATCTGTTTTGTTATCTTTGAAAACTGAGTTTGGCCACCCTGAGAGTGATGTTGATATTCTTGTTGTGGCAAAATACAGTATTGTCTACACGGATAGAGAGATCTAAGACAGCTCTGCAATAGATCTTGATTTCCAAAAAAATATTGAGCTACAACACTTAGAGGGCCCTTAGGTTATCCAAAAATAACTAATCATTTTTTTTTTAATGTTGATGTGCCTTTGTTCAATGACAGATTTCTGGAGATGAATGCTACAGAATATACTAATGAGACATTTCTTGCAACACTTTCAGTTTAGGTTCAAACCGGAAAGCACAGATCCAAGTTCTGCTGCCTTGGGGATTTTTTTCAATGTGAGGTTTGGATCTAGCCCACTATAAAGAGCCACTGTACATGCAAAATTTTGAGATTGCTGTAGGTTTGGCTTCTATCCACTGTCAAAGTTCAGGAGGTTTTGTCTGAGTGTTTTGACGTGGGCCTATCTCCATTTTAGTTTTGGAAACAAAAAACCTGAATACACAAGCAAAAGAAAATCCCCTTGCAAATATACAACTTACCTATCATGTGCAGAAGCAATTTCAGGACTCTCAGCCCTCCAGGTAGTTACTCATGCACTGACACCCATTATTTTCAGTGGGCTCCATGTGTGAATAATCATGCGCCTGGGAACAACCATTTGCAGGATCAGGCTGTTGCAAAATAATGCACTGATGAAAACTTAAAAGGTAACTGCAACTGTTGATTGGATTGGTGTAGACTGTTAACAAAGAGGCTGTCTGGATGCAAGCTATTGTCACCTTCAATTTAAGAAACATTTTTTAAACAGTTATATTTCTCTGTCCTTGGTTTCCAGGGCATCTCCTACACCCCACTTCTAGGAGGAGACAGCTTGCAAATGCATGTTAACAAATTCAAATGCTACAAATGAATTTTACAGTCCTCAGTGCTGGCTATTCTCACCTCATGAATCCAGAAGTGTCTATGAATTTGAAGGATTGTTTGGGGGGGATGATCTCATCTCCCAGCTTTACATATTCTCTAGTTTCGTTTTCCCCTGCAACTTGTTCCATGCACTCAGAGTTAGCAAGCCAGACTTTCCAGAAAAGGACAAACTACTATTGCTTTTCTTGTTCCTCCTTTCTTTATGTTTGCTGGTTGTGTTCATCATCTCACTGTGGGACAATAGTTTTTGTCCAGGAATAGTAGTTGTTTCTCATGTTTTTAATATTTTATGTACTTTTCTTATGCTCAAAAGCAGAATTTTACAATTCCACAGATCAAATAAATCCCAGGCTTTCTAAAATGATACAATGGAAGCTTCAGCTTCACAAGCACAGCTGCAAATGAGGCTTTAATTGCCAGTTTAGGAAAAGGGCTGAAAGTGTCTAGCCAGTGAAAATTCAGTAAATTTGAGAGGTCAGAACAATAGATTGCATGCCTGTCTTCCACAGGGTATAGCACATAATGGTAAGAAACATTCCCATGAAGCATATTGTATGGGATGTGTAACCAGACATGTTTCCACTTTTATTGTAGAAATAATGAAAAGTGAAATAATACTTCTTCCTTTTGTTATTAAATACTTTGTGTGTGAGTGCTTTACATTTTTGGACTCCTTAGTTTTGCATATTTGTTTTCCAAAAATGGTGGGAGAGTTTCTTTTTTGAAGTGATTTGTGTTTTTTTCAAACTTTTTTTTGTTTGTTTGTGTGACACTTGAACAACTTTCCAGGTGTCAGGAACTGGTTCTGGAAGTTCAAAACTGTTGCTGGAGCAATTATAAAAGACCTTAATGAGAGTTGCATAAAAACCTCCTCAAAGCTTCCCTATAGCCTAAATTTCATATTTGTATTTCACAGCATGAATGTCAGAAAGATTCTCAACAAAAGTTCATCAAGCCTTATTTCATAGGAACAAAACAACTTTTTCCTCCAAAGAGCTTTTCGTGAAAGAAACTCAATATTTTGTCACTTAAAAAAAAAAAAATGGTTATAGAAAAAATGGAAAGTTACAGCTCCAAATGGTTAAAGATTTACAAGCCTAAAAGCAGCTGGCAAGAGGGTCAGATACTGGGGTATGCTATTACAGTTTCAATAATAGGTGGTATTATTAGCTCAGTCTGTAACTAGTATTCTTATGGGATGTCAAATATGGGATGTTATGGAAATATTTCATTATATAATAAATGGGTTTCTCTGAATTAAATCTTTCAACTTTTTGTGGCTGACTCATCAGTTGTTTCTGAAACATTGTGTCTTTGATGTTGCTACAGAGACTGCCAAAAACTGGATTGACCAGTGCCAGCTGTTATGGTATTTGTGATATGAATGCATTCCCAAAGGGTATTTGCTTTATTTTAATTTTCACTATACCCCAGTTATATATTCATTCAAGTTGTCTGTTTTCTGCATTTAAGGGCAATGTAGTTCAGTAGAGTTTTGAAAAGAAGTGTCTCAAAAGTCAAGATAAATAATTCCATTGAGAAAACATTAGCTGGAATTTTTGCTGTGGCTTGTTACCTACCTTTAATAATGACCCCCCCACACCCAAACGACAACAAAACTCAACAACTAAACAAAAACAGCCAACCACAGTAACAATAGTTTGATTTAGTGTTAACACAGTAAAGATGCAAAAAATATTTTAATGCTGATTTTATAAATAATAGAGTATATAATAATAGTCTGTATTCTGTTATGTTATGAAAAGCCCATGTGATGGTTTTCTCAATCACTTCAGAATTGTTTGGAAAGGGATAGAAGAAATAGAGATCACAGGGCCTGTAGTACTTCTGAGTGTCCTACTGAAATCAGTCAACATGTAACTCAAACTGTCTCAGAGGCCAACGAGCAGGCGCCAACTTCTAATGACTGTCAGCCAAAGAAGGCAGAATAAGTGACATAACATTTCGACTGTGTTGGATCATTGAAAAAAATAGCACTTAATTTCACCATCAGTCTGTGAGATTCATTGTTGCAGAATGTCAAAAGTCCACAGAGATTCAAAGAGAGAGTAGTTAATTCAGGGAAGATGAGTCCAGCAAGAGCTATGAAACAGGAAGGTATTAACTCTACCTCAAGGACCTCCTTAAAGACATCATCCAAGAAGGATGTCTTGTGGGAAGTATCCCAATATGCTTCTCCTGTTCTTATACTCCCTCCCTACACATATTACAGACAAGATACTTAGTCGCACAAACCTTTAGTCAGACGTGACAAAACAATTTGCTCTTTTGTTATGGTGACATACCATCCCTAGAAATCATCAGGAGAGGGAAGAGTGCTCTTCTTCTCAGCACTACTGATGTGAGCTCATGTGTGACAGTCCCTAAGTGCCAAAGAAACTCAACAGCACGTGATTGGGCTAGTGCGAACAGAAGAGAGAGGTAAATCATTGCATGTAGGCACTTTCTGATTGGTAGCTCAATAGCAAGGTCCTTGCTGTATTTGCTGCTTGGTCTCCCAGCCTATTTTCCTAGATAATTTCCTAGTTAATATTCCTAGGGTCCCTCTACCTTTTAGTCAGTTATTCCTTCTGAGTCCAAACAGTGTACTGATGAAAAAGATTTCATTTACCTCCTTTCAGTTTGTGAACCGTATGTACTTGTACTGTCTTATTACAATTGCTGGACCTACTTCTGTTGGTGTTTTATTGCTAGCTAGGCTTCTGCAGCAGGGAATATACACAGACCACATCAAAGAACAAAATGTTACTTACAAGTGGGAACTACTACTCTAGCAGTAGTAACTACTTCTTTAATATCTGCTGTTCTTCAAAGCATACTCTGCATTCTTTTTATACTACCAGCTGTGAGCAGAAGTTGATTTTCCTGAAAGTTCTTGTGTCTCAGCAAAGCCAGGAGTGGTGGCAAGTTGTAAGCTAAACCATATAAAGGAAAAATGAGAGGAGACTGCTACTGTAGATGGGTTTGCATGGACATCTTCCAGAGGAGGAAAAGTACTCCTGTTGAGCTCATGACCAGGGCTCCTTGCTTTATTTCTTCCCATTCCTTCTTCATACCTTTTGCCTGGCTCCTGAGCCAATACGGGCCCAATGCAGAACTATATCACGCACTCAAATAAAAATCAAGGGTACTACAGTGATAAGCAGCTGCTATTTTCTTTTGCCATCTGATCACTGTTCAGCCATTACTGTGTACTGTTGTCTGCCAGTCCTGAACAAAGGTATCCAATCAACAACATTCATTCTGCATGTTGCCTCATTGCCCATGTCTTTGGTGAAAATAGCTGATTCTGTACTTCTGAGAGAAGTTATTTTCAGTAATAATTATTTCATTTGTCTGTTAGTCAGGGAATGGGGATTGACATGGCTTATTTTGCTGGAAACAAGCAATGGTTGATAAGCAAAGGAAAGAACCGAGGATATTGTTTAAAATTTCAAATCCTTTTCCAAAACTTGCTTGCTGTTACACTCTTGGTGTTTGAATGTGTCATGTATGGCCTCCTCCCACTCAAGAAGTTCTGTTGCATTTTTGTGACTGAGTGCTGCCATTCATTGCTTGAAGATAGGAACAGGAATTGTGCATTCCTTCAAAAAAAAAAAAAAAGGAACTTCCCCACAGACCTATTTCAAGTTCTGTTTCAAATTTAAAGTCAAAGTTTAAAATCTGATTATTGAGTCTTCTTTTTAAATGTGCTTTTAAGTCTGTTCACATGTGGAAAATGTTTTCAGTTAGAAAAACATAGTTTAAATATTTATTCCTACAAACTGAATATGTGACATGAGGTACAAGAAACCTTTCATATACATATGAAAGCAAGCCATGTGAATTTTATTGTTCCTGCTGTTCCTTATGTGAGTCTTTGCTGCTGATGTGGCTAAATACAATTTGGCCCATCACTTTGCAGCAGACAAGGGTTTATGAATGAATATCTCTTCCTACAGGTTCATAGAAGACCCCCCCGCCCCCCTTTTTTTTTTTTTTAACTACCAGTGTTCACTAAAGGACCATGTTTATTTGCTTAGGGTCGTCTTAACATCAGTTTGTTAAAAAGAGTCTGTTTCTGTACATGCTATGGGCCAAAATCTTACCTCATTTTAGAAACAATACACTTGGTTTAATTCCTTGGAGGTATATGGAGTTGCTTCAAATTTATGGTAGTAAAAAGGAACATGAGAATTCTGTTTTCCATGCTCATCCGTTCTGCACAAGTTCCCTTAACTTGAAGAGAAAGAACCTTAAATGAACTTTCAGGTAACTTAATACTATTGATCCTTATTAAGAAAGCCTGATTATTATTATTATTATTATTCCTTTGCATTTGAGTAAACAGAGTTAAGCTGAGGAGGCCATGGTCATGTGCCCTTTTCAGCCATGGACTTCAGAAAAACTGGTAAGTGGACTAAGACAGAGTAAGCAAGAGGAGTGCTAGGTCAGGGGAAAGTCAGGGTCACGTCTGTTTTGATGAGTTCATCTTGGTTCCTTCACTGTGGGTGGTAACTGTCTGAGTCCCCCAGAAAGTGTTTACAGTTGAAGTCATCTTTAGACAGGTGGACTTCACTTTGAGTCATGCCAATTTCATATTTATTTTCCTTGAATTCCAGCATAGTCCACATTTTCCTGTTGTTCCTTCATGTAGATAGATACTTACAAGAAACCTCTGTTTCCAGTATTTTTTTTATTTCCTATGGTTAAGTAGTGTAGTATATTGACTTATAGATGGTTTATTAGAGAGGAAAAAAAAAAAGGATTTTGGTTTATCTGTATAGTGTGCTACTAGTCTGGGGAACTGAACCTCAAACAAGATGAACAATCACTGTCTGCATGGCGACTGTAGTCTGCATTGCAAGGTACCTTCAGCTGGATCAGGTGAGACTTCCCAAACTGCAAGGACTGTGGTCCTACATGACCACCCCAGCACATGCACGATCCATTGGTATTAATTACCTTAAACTACTTACAAAATTCTCCTTACTACCTTATCTATGTACAAAAGACTGACCTGGGAGAGCATTTCTGCAGTGGCAGTTTCTACTGAGTACTGATAATTACATTGTCTGTGTGCAATCTGGTCACTTCTGCTGCAGGAATTGCCTGAGGGAGCATCCTTAGTGGCCAGGTTCTCCACCCAGGGCATTAATGAACCGTTAAAGCACACAAGTAATGCCTATCAGTTGGTCCAGGCATAGCCCAAGCTGTCTAGGGGGATCTCAGGACTCCCTTAGATTCAGTCCTGGAGAGGTCCTGGAAGAACTTTGTTGCGAGGAGGGGGTTCACTCAGCCACTATCTCTCCAGGCTGTCCACAGTCTTCCATCAGCCCATTGATCTCACTTCTGCTGGGGAGGCCCTGGGCTACCCAAGCAATTACTGCCTAAGTTCACTGCGGAAGCCCACAGACACAGCCCTCATACCCAGCTACACTGCACGTATAACTATAGGACAAACTTGAATTTCATCCTTCTGTCATGTTTATAATTTAAATTTCAAAGCCCTTGCCACAGTAGAATGAAAGTGCTTATTACAGGACCACTGGTAGCTTCCTAGAGCTGCATTTTGACTCCTCTGAAAGGTTTTTAGCAGACAAAGGAAATGCTGAGCAGCTCTGCAAGGGACTGTTTTGACATGGACTAGAATTTCAGCTGCCTTTGTATTGAAATTTGGAGATGTCTCCTACACATTCTTCTCACTGCCCAGAAGTTAGGCAAAGAAGAGAAGGGTGGTCAAGCCTAAGAACAAATAAAGACAATAAAAATAAGAAGAGGTTAGAAAAGAACAGAAACACAATTTGAGAGAAAATGAAAACAGTTGCTACATAACTTGAAGGCATTTCAGCTTTTCAACAGCTTGCATTCATAGACAGCTTTGACACAAGTACTTGCATGTTTAGATATATAATAAATGTTACCCACAAGGGTGACATGCATTATTCTAGACTCAGGCATTGAGATAACCAAGCCAAAATAGCACAAATACAAGGCATTCCTCATGTACTTATGAAGAGTACATGTGCCCACATTTCCATTTATACACAAACACTCATGTATAATTCAAGTGTATGTGTCCTGGGATCTTTCCCAAGCTCCCCACAGCTCACATTATATATACATACAGATGTAGGTATGAATATATATGTATGGGTACTTATGTATTGACTGTACATGTATATTCACATGGTCTATGGCTGGCACTTGGTATACTTCCCAAAATGTTTCCCTCTTGTTCCTATAACCTCTCATTTTTGGGAGCCCGGATAGAAGTGGCCACCAGTGTTCAGCCACAGCTATCTGCACATAATGCTCTTTTCTTCCACCAAATGGTACCCAAGGGAGAGCAATGCTGCTACAGTCTTCTGTCTCTGTATATTAAAAAAAATCAAAAAACTACTTTGCGTGTGTGTTGATGGTTGGGCTACTTGAGAGACATCAGCTGGGAAATTATGAATAGCATGTACAATTTCATAAAATTTAAAAAAATTTAAGCCCTTAAAATCTGCAGGATGGAAAGTGACTGTATATTTTGGATGTGTATGTGATATATGGCTTCCAACATATAAGAACCTGTGTGTCTGCAGGATGAGGAGCACTTGGAAAAGCTGGTGCTGGGTTGGAGGTGGGCCAGGTACCCGGTGCCCACGCCGCTGCATGGGGGAATGTTTGCTTCTGGGGGCTTGGCACAGCCCCACAGTGAGGACCATGCCAGAGGCAAAGCACAGGCCTGGGTTCAGCTGCCCTGAAGGCTGAGCTATACAAATTGGGAGTTTTGTTTCAGGGCAGCCCCCTGCAATGATGGGAGGCTTATCTGCTGTGGTTTATATGTTTTGCTATAACACAAAAAACGTTTGGTAATTCTGTAGATTGTTTCTATTTCTTTTTTTTTATCCTGCCCCCCCCCCCTTTTTTTTTTTTGGTATGTCTATTTTTCCTTTGTGGTTTTTCATTTTCTCTTTGTCCTTTCTTTGCTTTGCTACTGTAAAGGTTCAAATGAGTGAGACTCTTAATGCTTAAACCTTAAATTTGAGGTCACTTAGTAAAATATTTACTGAGCCTCAGAGTCTGGTCTGTTTAAAATTTCCTCTATCATGACAAGATCTTAAAGCATAGAGGTCAGTATGCAATTTATTAAAACTCACTCTTGCAAAATTTTAAATAAGTATAAACACTAATCATCTAAAGCTTATGTTTGACCAGAGTAATTTATTCCGTGAAAAGTTACCTTAAAAGAAAGTTGGGTTAGTTTCATCTCGAATAACTTAAATCATTGACACTGTAGATGTTTACCCCAAGCTTGTCACCATTGCCTCCTGTTATAGTTAACAGAGTGAAATAGGCAAATTCTTCCTGAGATTTATTTGGCCACGTTTAGGCTAAGAGAAATTGCACCCTAGAAGATCTGGTCTAGTGATGTGAGTTGACTCTAGCTCCTAAATATCACAGCTGCACAAAACAAATCAAAGAACATCAATAGTTGTAAATCCGATCCTTGAAAGAAAGTCATAAAATAAAAATTAAAGAGCCGGTTTGATCTGATTGCCACCATGTAGTTTGATTGTTTAACACTTGCTGACAATACTTTCTGCATTGTCTTTTTGAACTCCAACATCAGCCACAGAAAGATACCATTTATCTTTACTAGTGGTAAAGAAACCTATTTGGGTCCATTACATTCACTCAAGGAAAACTTTCAAGCATCAGTTTCCTGTCATACAGATCTACTTTTTTAAAATCTTCATTGAATAATTCTTTACTATGATTTATCTCATATTTGTAGACCTTCATCTACCTAACTTTTAACTCCCCCTAAAAGAAAAAGTTCCTGAAATGTCTCATGGAAAACAAGGCAGGTTACATAGAGAGATGTGATCATCAACAGAGGTTTTTTGAATCCACCCCCTAAAGAAGACATGGAATCATCTAAATAACTCACCTAAAAAAAAAAAAAAACCACATTTTTTTTTAAACTCATATGCTCCAACATACTTACGTGCATAAGACAAACCCTGGTCATGACTGGTGCTGAAAATGGTTCTGTGCGGTTTCTCTGGTAGCTTAAAGCCATTAAACTTTCTTACTGGCATTTTCCAAGCATTTCACAAGTGGACTTTGATACAGCCCTATATCTGGCCACATCAAATTCATGGTGCCGGCTGTTTGACTGTTTTGATCAAGCTGTAACAATGGAGTAAGAATATGCTGTTGTATGGTGAGGTGGGGATTGGTCTCTTCTCCCACGTGCCAGGTGATAGGACAAGGGGGAATGGGCTTAAGTTGTACCAGGGAGGGTTTAGGTTAGATATTAGGAAAAACTTCTTCACTGAAAGGGTTGTGAGGTATTGGAACAGGCTGCCCAGGGAAGTTATTGAGTTGTCATCCCTGGAGGTATTCAAAAGCTGTGTAGGTGTAGAGCTAAGTGATACAGTTTAGTGGAGGACTTGTTAGTATTAGGTTATAGGTTGGACTGGATGATCTTAGAGGTCTTTTCCAACCTAAATGATTCTGTGATTCTGTGATCTCACAAGTGCCCTGGCAGCCTCATTTGAGAACCACCAGCCTGCTGTCACAGACAGATCAGGTGAAGACCATTGCTCTGGCGTAGGATGCAGGCAAGGATAGAATTTGGCTGACTGTATCTCAGATGGAAGTTTAATGTCCTTCTTGCTCCACCTGTGTGTGAGATGTTAAAGATGCCCTGCTTATTAGAGCTGGTTGAAAACTTTCCAGTGGAACACTTCTCTGTTGGAAAATGCTGATTTTACAGAATTGAAGCATTTCACAGAAACATGTTGATTCCATTGAAAGTTTCAATGGAAAGCAGGCTGGCTGTCCAGGAAGCCCGCAGTCCTGGTTGCATGCCAGCTGGGGCTCCCCTGGCTCCCCTCTCCCCAGGCAGCTTCCTGACACCCCAACCAGGACTCTGGAGTGGGGCGGCTGGGGGGAAGGAAACATGAAACGGGGGGGCACTTGCCCTCATGTAGGCTCTCTTGCAGTAGCATTTCTTGGAAATTTTCCTTCCTTTACAAAAATATGAATTCTTCAGGAAAAATTACAAAGCACTCTTTTTCACAGGACAGAAATTCTATTTTCTAGGCTGATCTGCCAGTGAGGTCATATTGCCTATCTTTGCTTTGTGTTTACTTGCACATCACATATTTACAACTATGATCTTAGGTGGAAAATATCAAGTATATTCACACTGAAATAGTGACACAGCTGTAAGTTCCTGAAGTGTTTATTTTCTATGATAGGCAAAAAAAAAAAGGACACATTCACTGTGTAGACTGTCACCATGTCAAAATGAACTCACAATTTCATCTCTGAGCAAACTTGAAGTTGTTCCAGCAGAAATACAGTGAACAAAAGAGATATCTGTCAAATTGTGTGTGTGTGTGTGTGTGTGTCGCAAAATTGTTCAGGTGAGGAAAAGCTCTCCTCAGTTTTTCTCATCCAGACCATAAGAACACATTCAAAAGGAACGTGGCTAATTAGAAATGTTTTTCAAATGCTAATACATACCATAAAAATTTCTATGCACAACTGAAAAAAATAGTAATATGGTTTGATTAATATCTCTGTTGGCTTGAGCTTTGTTGTTATGGTCATAACTTGAGCTTAGACTCAGTTTTGTTCTTGGGCACGTGTAGGCACCTGTAGACGTCAACTGTCTCATCATTGCTCATATATGCCTTGGACTGTGTCTTCATGTTGGTGCTATTGGCATGCGCATGCTAATTGTCTCATTAACTTTATACAATCAGTAAAACTAGTAACATGTAACTAATTGTTTGTAAAGCAGTTTGGGTGATTTGGAATAAAAAGAAAAGGGAGGCCATATAAACCCAGCATTTGGCATTTTGCCACCTGTGGAGAAACACACAAGCTACGAGTGTTTATGTGCACATGCTTACAAGTTTTGACTTGCACTTAGGTGTCACACTGCTGATCATTTCTGTGCTATTTCCTCAAATTTGGTAGGTGGCATTCTTACAGTACCTCCAATCAGTGAATCAATAAATAATGAAGCCAGCATATTAAGAAAAGTTTAACAAATAAGTTCTCATAATGAAAGTCAGTGTTGTGTTTTTTTTTTTTTTTTTTTTTTTTTTTTTTTTTTTTTTCAGGGTTTCACTGGCAGTCTTGCTTTTGATCTGGGAGCTGTTAGAAGCCATTGCACCACAGATGAAAGGAGTTAGAAAATTCCATATCATAATGCAGTTAGATCAGTAATTCATGGAGCAGGTAATTCACAATGACTTGCCAGTCCTTTGATTGCACACGGTTTATGACTATTAGCAGTTTCCCCTTTCAAATTTGTATGCTTCCATACTTCCTTTCTGACCTCTTTTTCATCATTTATAGTCCAATTTGGTAGTGAAAAAACATAACTGGTGCTCAAGTGCATGCCTGTCATTCAAACCCCAATGCGTTACTGAGAAGCTTGACATTTGTGACTACAAAAAAAAAAAAAAAAAAAAATCCCCCAAAAAACATTAAGCAGGTGTACAGAACACTAACCAGGTCCCTTGAACAATGCTTTATGGGATTCACAAGTTGCCTCTAGGCTATAAACCTGATTCAGCCTGAGTTTTCAAGGTAGATTTAATCTGGATATTTACACTCCTAAATGTATCTTGCATTAGAATGTAATTGCAATATAAATGACACAAACACATTTCAAAGGGAAGGTCATGGGCAGAGAAGCGTTACTGTAGTTGCTTATCAACGAGATGTGCTCTTTGAGGTTTAACAATTATCTGTGCTCACTTTGTAAAATCAAGGGCCGCATCCTGAGCTTATGTAAATTGGTTTGCTCAGAGGGGTCCTGACTCTAACATTTTCTTAGCAGAAGTATAAGGGAGTAAGGTTCAAATTAAAAGAAACAGAAAGAAATGCTGTTTAATCACTTTTAATGTAGTCATCTGCTATACAGGTGTGCACATATCACATTTTATTTCAGTTATACTTACCAGGTTTCTGTGAACTGATGTTGCAGCTTTACAAAGGTGGAGAGATTTCTACAAGTTGGATGAATAACATCAGGTAAATCTGTTAGAAGAAGTTACTGCTTTGTCTCTAAAGGACCAATACAATGTTCAAGTTGCTGAAAAAAGGGCCCTAAACAGAGCATTGTGAACATTTAAGTGTCCAAGTAGGAATAAGAACAGAGACTGAGTACTAAATTCTCTAAGGTAATCAATTAAAATAATCTTTTTCTTTATATGAATATAAAAACTATGTGCAAAGCTCTTGCATGGTATCCATCCCAGCTTCCAGTAGTCAGTGGGATAGGGACTTCCTTTGCCAGAGGTGTATCCGGATCACTGTGCTTAATAGCCATTGATAGACATATCCTTCATGAATTAGTCTAATCTCCTTTTGAACCCTGTTATACTTTTGGCTTATGCAGCATCCTGTGGTAATGAGTTCCATAATTTAATTGTGCATTGTAATGAAAAGTGCTTCCTTTTGTTTGCCTGAAAATTACTGCTTAAAGTTGTTAGTGAGAGCACTTGCTTACCGTACCTGCTCTATCTTGTTTAGTAGACAGAGCTCGTTATTCTTTTCATAGTCTTAAGTATGTTTTTGTCTCTTATGCTGGCAAAATCCACAGCCAATAGGAGGTAGAAAATGACATTCTAAAATTGCTTCAGTAGTAATGCATTCAGCATGTGAATAGCAGAATATACAGGTAATTCAATTGCAAATACTTTATTTTGATATTATACCTGTGGTGGGTATGATACACAGGGATAAGAAAGCAGTAGTGCCACAGGAAGACTGTGATAAATGTTTAGGAGGGTGTAAGCTCACTGACTGCTATTGTTAGAAGACTTACAGTTATCTGATCTTCAAAGCAAGTGATATTCATTTTCTTAATGTTCATAACTCTCCTAGCGTAGCTTACTACTCTTCAAGGAAACTCCACAGAGTAAGAGGAAGGGTAATTTGGGGATACTATTGTGCTTTAGACCTCACCGTACTCCACAAAACTGTTCTTTGGATGCTGAGGGTGGCGGGTCCCAACTGGAACAGCTGAGTAAGGAGTTGCACAGAGAGCTTGTTAGCCCTGTACCTCTTCTGCTTTTATGAACAGAGATGTCCTAATTAACTATTTCAGCCAGTGAAGAGTCTGATAAAACCCAGCTGCCCTGTTCTTATGAGAATGCCTTCAGGTTATTGCCATAGTACAGTGAAAACTTTGATTCTGGATAAGAAAGAGATCATCTTCGGGACATAAACCAGTGGCATTCTATTAAACCTACTTACTATTTGTATAACTTTAGTGGATATTTTCAGGATTGTCTTCTAATCAAAAGGAAAGTTGGGGCTTTAAATGAATTATACTAAATTAAAACTAAGCTGTTATATCCTCACTGACTGAAAAAACGAAAAAACAAAAGGAGAGCTTCTGCAATATTCTCCTTTTTTTTTGTTTAGTGTAGCCTCCAAAGTTCACTTGTCTTGTAGCTTTGTGTTGATGAACATCTTTGAATCTGCATCTACAGTTTTAGATCTGAGACAGAGCAGAATCTTCTCAAAATGAAACAAAAATTCTACAGCTAGTCCTATTAAGAATTTAACTTAAGCCAGTACTATTAAGACTTTAACTTAAAACAATCTCAGTGTTTCAGCAAAACAGCTGATCTGAGGTTTTAATGAAGAGCAGCAAGACTGATTCTGTTATAAAGTGAGAATTGAAATGAAAGGTAAGCAGTGTCTTTTTTTCCAAGGTGTAGAAATCTGTTACTTGGTTTAACAGAAAAACTGTATACTCTTGAAAAAAATAAATTGCCTTTGTTCATACCTTGTAGCCTAGAAAGCTTAAACAAAAATATTTCTTAAGCCTCAAATTTAGTAGTAATATTTTTTTACGAAAAAAAATGCACAGAAGGACTAGTCTTCTGTTTGGAGTGTTTGGCTGCTCCTTGCAGGTGTTTGGATTTTAAAATGTTTGGGCAGAACACCAATAATTTGGTTTACAGATTACAGTGTTGTCCAGTTTCCTGCACATTATTGCAATGTGGAACAATGACATTATAACAACCCACGTCTACTTTTTTTTTTTTTGGTCTTTTTAGACTGTGTCTCTTTGCAAAACATTGAAATGTGTCTTGGCCAGTTACCTCAGCTGTTTACCTAAGTAGCTACAGGACATCTGTTTCAAGATAGGTTACAGGCACATCACATTTCACCTTCCTGAAGGGGAAGAGGACAGGAAGCTTAATTTTGAAGTTCAGTATTGGCAAAGCTTTCTGATTTTCATAAAGATGCCAGACAGTGACATCATATCTACTGTGTGTCCCTTTGCTTTATGGCTGGAACTTCGTTGCATGGTGGAAATGTTGCAGGAGAACGATTGATCTTGACTTTCACCAGCACTGTACTAAGCAAAAGTAACAAATGGTGTCATTGCTGAAGTCTGTGAAAAAATATTTGTAGTCATGGTTGTAGCTGGAGCCAAAGTCAGAGGCACTGAACCAGAACCTACATAGAACCCAAACTTTTCCAAGGTCACACATTATTTTATTTATTTGTTTTAACTTGACTAAGTACGTTTTTGATCATTTAACCATAGTCTCTGTTCATAACAGTCCTGCGGGTTTGTGAGAAAACAACTCCTCAGTGTTTTTAAATACGATTTCAATTAACCATAATTATTCAGAACAAATGTTTTCACCTACCACATCATGTATCTGCAATCTGTGCTTCTGCTTTCAAGTCTGTTATAGTGAACATAGGTTAAATGACTGCACAAAATAATTAACAGTGGCCTTGTGTAAAAACAAATACACTCAGAAAAAAGACTGAAAACCCCCAATCTCTAGTGTATGTAACCAAAGCAGCATACTGCTCGCCAAATCCTAAAACACTGGCATTTGGGCCAAAACTCTCACAGGCTTCCCAAGAATTGAATGCAGGCCACTTGCTGCAGGGACGCATTCTCAACTAAATGGTGTGTGTTGGAAGTGGTTATTAGTAAATTTAATTATATCATGGGAAGTACTGTAGCAACTAGATGTATTCTTTTTTTTTTTTTTCCAGTTCCACTTCTCAGCCACTCAGAGTGTATAAAGCTGTGGCTGTGTTCTGCTCAACACCTGTCACATGCTTCTCTGAAATGGCTCCATGTCAAAGTTAAGTGAAGTGATCCCTGCACAGAAGGCCTAATTTACAAATTTATCGAACCCTCACGTTTCTGACTGAAGTCAGGGCAAACTGCTGCTTTAAATCCATTCCTAGATATTTCCATCTTGTGGTGGCGATTCTTTAGGCATGTGACATATATGTTACCACATTTTTATTCTTCATTCTAAATCACAGTGAAACTCCTAATGAAAAATAGAACAGGGAGTAGTGCAACTTGTAAAATAAAGCTTTTGCTAAGCACTGTAAGTCTTCCCAGCTTTACAAGAGAAGCTGCCATGAGCCATCTTTTTAATAACTTTAGGAAATATTATGTTACAAATGTTACAAACATATATAAAGGCATGCTACATGGTATGTCAAAGTTAAGGGTCTGACTTTTTTAACCTCAAAAGTAAAGAAGCTTAAACCAACCTGCATCCATAAAAGAAATGTTGATAGACCCTTAACTCTTGTGAAGCCAATGATTACTGGCATAAAGAAAAGAAATAACACATTCTGAAATATGTTACAATAAAGCTACATACCACATAGTTTCTAGATTTATAAGATTTAGATTAAACCAGGATCTTTTCCTGTGTTTATCAACAGCATTAAAAAAAAACAGTAAGCGAACCTGGAATACCACAAACCAATCAATAAAGTTTAAAAGCTCCAGTGAATCTAACCTATAACAGGTCCTTGTTTGGAGAACATGCTCAAGAAACACATGTGCCTTTAAGAGGTCTTGAAAGAATTTACACCCATGGACCATTACCATTTCCAAACACCCTGCAGCTTTACCAGCCCAACATGTGCTGACTGTATATCACCATGACCCTTTCACTAAAGCTCTTTTGACTGGAGTGCTTTTAATACCCACTTTCTCAGCTGAGCTCAGGAGTGATTTGTTTTACATGCCACATTAATCCTTTCCACATTTTCTGGATGAGGCAACCACAATTCCACTTGTGAGGTGTTTCTAAAACATAGTTATAGGAATAAAGCAGCAGGGTCCCAGACTTGACAACTTCCCTTCGGGCAGCTGACAAAGTGGGCTATCGTGGCTGGCATTGGAGCTAGCAGTTGTGCCCGGCAGCGAGGGTGGGCTGCTCTCCGTGGTTAGTAAGAGGCCCAATTATTGTTGGCAATTCAGTCACAATTAAAACCCTGTAGGGATCTTCGTAGATTTAATGTCCAATGAATGCTGATGCAGATTAATAAAATCCAGCTCTTCTTTTATAAGCTTAAGATGAAATGCAATAGAGAGAAACAGGACTGAAAGTATAAATTGCAGCTCCGTAAATCCCAAGAAGTTTATGCCTCACACCTATGTGATTGGAGGGAAAGAGCTTTTTATAAATGGGCAATTAGTGTTCAGCGTACTGGCTTTTATTACGTGGTAATTTTACAGTTTTCACTTTAAAGACACCCCCCAAAAAATCAAAGGCCAAATGAATTTCTGTTGTATGCATTTATGAGCTTTCTGCATTTATAATGTTAACTCAATGTTACCAATGTAGGGTTTTGAAAATTTAGTGTTGTCAACAAGGCTAACAGAGTGGACCAACCAATTATAAAACTGTTTTTACATGTCAGCGCTGTGCACATTTTATTAACAAGTTAGTATTATACTCCATTTTTTATGTGTTAAATCGAACTGTACAAGTAACTGGAGGACTAAAATTATGTTTCTATCCAATTTAATTTATTGCTCTTCCCCCATAAATTTTACTTGCAAGTTCAATGGTCTGAGCTGAACTATAAATTAGAGTGAGGTGAGTCTCATGTACAACTTGATTTACTCTGGTAATTTCTGAATGAAGTATCTGAATCCACATTCCTGTCTGCAATTGTCTTTACAGCAAGCTATAGCAACAGAATGAAAAAAAGCAGTGGCTAATTAAGATAATTAAGATTTTTCTCTTAAAGGGTTTTGTGGTCATACACCAGCCTGTTCAACAAAACTTCAAACAACAAAAGTACCTTCATGGGTACTAACATGCAACCATTCATACTGTGTGGCAGGTGTCACCAGGTGGTGCCATTTCAATCTTCCAGACTTTTTTTTTTCCTTTTTTTTTTTTTTTTAATTTAAGCTTCCAGATAAATATTAATTCATGGGAAGACATAATAATTTTTAAAATTTGGGTTATACACAGTTGTGTGTAGAGGGAGCTGTGTTATCAGAAGGCAAATTTGCTATTAGCCTCGATCTCATATTAAAATCTGTTCTTCAGGTGGAACTGTTGCTTGTAATCCTGGTGTTAGTGATGAGCTGAGATTCCTAAACAAGGGAATTGCTAGCATGTTGTTTGATTATCTCTGCTCCAGGATTTATTTATATGTGTAAGTAAAACAAGTTAGACTTAGAATATAACCAGGGGCCACATATCTGATTTCTCCTGATCTGCCAAGACATCTGCAACTGCTCTGCAGGGGGACAACAATGATGTCTATACAAATTCCCTTTCTTTAAATTGCAGTAAGACATATTTATTGATCTGACTTTTCAGATATGCTAATTACCTGCAGCTGGGAGCCATGGGCACCCAGATTTTTTACAGGTCTCACTTGTGTGGCCTGATTGCTGTCCATCAGACAGAACTTCTTTGCTTGTCTGTGGTTTTTTTTTTCAGCATTCTTTCCCTCTCTGACTGTACACTGGTGGAGAGTCCAAAAGCATAAAACATCAGCATGTCTTCTTCATGTTTTCTTCTTGAGAGAGAGAGGATTTTGGTCCTATCAAGGAAGATGAAAAGTGCTTAGAAGAAATGTCAAAAGCCTTGCTTTGGTATATAATCTAGATTCAGTATTACAGGTACAGGAGCTCAGTCCCTGAATTTGGTCTTCCCACTTTGACTGACTGGCCAATTCAAATCTTTCTTGAATCATGTGGGCAAGAAATAGGTATGGCTGAGCCACCGTTACTAGCAGCTACTGAGCTACTAGTATGATAATGCAGAGGGCAGTGTGAGGAATCCAAGAAATAGCCTTTTTACTGTCATTGAGGAGGTATTGCATCTAGTGAAGAAGAGAGAGAAGAACATCGTTTACAGCACTTCCCACCAGCACATGTTCCAGCAACATCTGCGACCTGAGCATGGGCATTCACTCTGTCAGGGCAAAACTGACATGTGCCAAAATCCAATGAGCTCTCTGAGTCATTCTAGTTGAGCTCAGGTTGTCTGAACTGCTTCCTAATGATCTGCATTTGAGGAAGACTGCAAAAGTAGCAGCAGCTGCTGTCACAGAAGGAAAAGGACCTCTTTTCATGGAATAACCAGCCAGCTGGATTTTGCCAGCCACATAGTGGCAACATTTCCTGAAGGGTGCCCTATATTGTATGCTTTAAAGACATGAGTCATCTCAAATAGAAAACTGAAGAAGTTTCAGCAATGATTCCTGGGGGAACAGGATAGACCATATGGCCCTAGTTCACCCTGCTCCTTACAGATGTGCGTGCTCTGCATTGCCCAGGGTCACTGGGACTTTCTCAGGCAGGATCCAGGCAAGCCGGCTGGACAGTGGCACTGTACAAAGATACTTGTGTGAACCAGTGGAGCTCTGGCCGTATGGCATTATGTCCACACTACTCAGTCATGTCCACTTAATGAGCTTAGAGTGTTGCACTGACACAGCAATAGTCTATTTGGTCCTGGAGCTGGCTGGTTCAACACAAGCTTACCTTTTTTTACCGGTTACTCCTTCCAGAGTACAGGCATTTCACTCAGAGCTATGGGGTTGATGTACACTGGTTTGTTCACTATGCGTGTTCACACATCCGTGTCTTTGGCTCTCGAATAACTTAATTCCCTGAGTTTTCCACTCTTCTTCTTCTTCTTCATTTTTTTTTTTTTAAAGAATCTCCCTGCACAAAAAAGAGACTTCATAGACATAAAAGGAAAAAAAAAAAAACTGAAAAAACCCCGATAAATCCAACCTGCTAAAATGATTTATAGCCACCTATATTGGGATAACATCTCTTACTGTATATCATAGAAAATGAGTCACAGAAAACACTGGTCTGTAAATACTACACAGACAAATAGCTTTTCAAGATGGTGGTCTAGATTGTACGATACAAATGAAAGCTGTGATTCCTTTAGCGAGACAACTTCCTGCAGCTATGAGCGTGTGCAGTGCTTTTTTATACATCTACCCAAAATGGGAACATTTTAGTAAACAACTTGTTTGGTAGAGCAAAGAGAAACATACTTTCATCTGCTCTTCTTTGGAAATTATTACTTATGGGCTGAGATTTTTATTGTTTTCAGTAGCTGTTTAACAGTGGCTTTCTAATTGTTTGTACCTCAGGATACAGATTTTCGTTCTGAGAAGACAACAGGAAAAAAAGAAACCCTTGAGCCTTTTAAAAGCCTCAGATAGCTTTTGATACTTTTAAGATCCCATACTTGCAAAAATCTTTTATATGCCAGTACAAAAATCAACTCAGCTGTATTTTGTGCTAGTATATAGTCTGAGCCACAAAAAATTGCCTACTGCTCCTTTGCCTTTGGGCAGTTTTTCAATCTTAACTAAACCAAGTCCATAAGGTAGGCCTGCTGGCCAACATTCCAGGTAAATGAATAGCTTTTAAGGAAAAATGATGCTGTTTTTCAAAAGCTTGACATTTTTAAAATACAAGTCCAGAATTGAAACCTTCAATAATTTTTCCATGCCTATATGTTGCAAGCAGCAAAATGTTACACAAATGAATACATCTGGGATTATTTTCAAGCTGTTATTTCCCACTAGGGAAAATATTTAGAAATAAGGCTCAATTTTTGTGCTGAAACTACAAAGAGGCCAGCCATCTTGATGCTTTTCCAGATTTTTTTTAATGGTTTTCCTGATATTGTATAGTGACTTTACTGCCCTGTTTTGTATGCCCTTATATTCACCAATAGTAAGCATTTATGTTGGGCTTATTCCAGTTTTTAAATCTGTTTTGTGGCATTTATGGCCTAAAGCTAATAAGGACATTCAGTATTTTCTTGTAAAATATTGAAAATACCTTTTACCATGAAAATAAAGGGGAAATGTTTTTAAAATTAAAAAAAAAAAAAAAAAAAGTTGCCTAACCAAAGGCAGGAACCACTCTTATTTTAAACTCAGGCAGGCTCTGTCATAGTGGTACGCTGCTGTTTCCTAGGGATCTGGGATCGGACAGAAACTCCTGGAGCCAAAAATAGCCTCCTAGTCGACCTCAGCTCACTGAGCGTCAGCGTAAAGCCCAGCAGAGGTTTGGCAGTGCCCAGGTACAAAGTAGTACTACTGGATCCAGCTAGGTGGAAAACCTTTAATGAAATGGATCTTTATAGAGATGCCTTTTGGTTGAAAATGAAACTTCCCACAGAAAAGGGTTGGGATGCATTTTTTAACATGAAAACTCTGGAAGAATTTTTCATTGACCAAAACTCTCCATTTCTATCCTCTTTAAAAAAGAGCGTCCTGGTTGTCTGGCTTGGAATTACTTCATATTTTGGAAAACAAACCAACTGAACCATAAAAAAATGTAAATAGTCTCTCACATGAAATCTTTCAGGATGAGATAAGTACAATGCTGCTTTGCAGAAGACTTTTATTTAAAGAAATATTTCAGGATTTCAAGTTCCTTTTTTTTTTTTTTTTTTTTGTACACGATCTTTCTTTCTTTTTCTTTTTTTCCTCAGAATTGTGCATATTGTTATGGAGCAGAAATGTGGTTCCTGCCCAGGGTACACTTTCAAATCACGTAGGCGTGGTTTCTGGTTCACGTGTAAAGGCACGATCATTATGCCCATTTTTTCAGACTGGGAACCAAGGCATAGAGCTGCCTTGCTAAAGGTTAACCATGTCAGGGGCAGAATTATTGTACCTGAGCCCCATTTTTAAATGAAAAATTTGGCCAGCACTGGCCCAGTCTTGTGCAGGCCCTGTCCATCTTCCTCCTGCACAAACCGAAGAGGCAGCACACGCTGCTTCTTCTCAGTTTATATTTTCTCTGTAGAAGAGGGGGTTAATTTAAATAAATGCCTTATTTACATTCATGGCTGTAAAAAAATTGCCTACCAAGACCCTAGGTGCCCCAGCGTGCCGCTCGGTGAAATCACAGTAACATTGAAATCATTATTCTGACAGGAACCCAGCCAGCCAGACGCCTACAGGAGTGCTTTTCCTCTCCTCCACTCGGGGAAGCACGGCCCACAGCCCTCTCCAGAAAGCTCTCCAGCTCCATTCATTTATTTATTTGCTGCATCGCCAGGTCACTAAATTCTGGTTTCTGCGGCCTGGGGTGGGGGGAGCAGGCTGCCGGGGCGGCGCAGTGGCGGGGAGGCCTTGCCAGCCGCCCCCTCCTGTGCAGCCGGCGGGGGGGGAAGGCAGCTGCAGCTGGAGCTGAGGCAGCTCCCCGGGGAAGGGGGGCCATCGCCACGCATCCCACACCGCTGGGGCTTCCTGGCGAGCCACCCCGTCCCGGGGTTTGCAGGGGATTGCATGCATTTTAAAGCAAAAGGGGACAGCGCTGGTCTGGCTCTGCATAGGTCTGCTCCTGTGCTTCATGTGGGATGTGTAGAATTTGGTTTTTTTTTTTTTTTTTTTTTTTTTTTTAAAGGGTCATAGTGCTGCAAAATAGGAAAAGGAAGAAGAAAAATACATCTACAATGAACATCTCTCTGAGAGTCACATAATCTACAAGGCATCGCTTGCCAGTAGCTAATTATTACCCAGCTCTCCTCCCACTCCTACTTATTAGGAAAGTTTAGATATTAGTTCCCGTTTGCTGTTCAGAATAGCACAGATGGAAGGAAATGAATATGCCATTTGCTTTCGTGACCTCAGGGGAGTGGAGCAAAAAATGGATGTGAAAACATTGCCAGAACCCTGAAAGTTATATTCTCTTATTCATTAGTTTTCCTGCTTCTCTATTCCATATGCCCTCCTTTCCTTCAGCTCCATGGAAAAGTATTGACGGGCCAAATGAGTAATACAATTAGAGCTTATGTATGACTTGAGTGGTATATGTGGCTTGACTGGCCTGTTAGCCAGGGTGACTGCCATGCTACCACAACCACTAAGAACAACATAGACTATGGACACAAAAGTCCAACACTTTCTTACTCTCAGAAACTTCTTTTGGCACATTATTTGTGGATTAGTGCACGTGAATGGTTCGATATAGCAAGAAGTCACAATGCATAAACAGAAGGGACCAGATTCTTCACAAGGATGCACACATGGTTCTCATTTTAAGGCCTGAACCAATCCACTTAAATTAATATAAATCCTTCTCTTGACTTCAATGGCAATCCAGTCCTTCTGGCTAGCTCCAGTAAAGGACTTAGGCACCTAAGGCAGGATGTAGGTGGAACAGTATCCAAGAGTGCTCTCCAGAAACCCATGCTTGGCTGCTGCCTAATCCGGAAGGCGCCTAGTCTTGCAAGGCACCTCCCTTTTTGATTTTTAAGTTCTGTAGGTGACAATAGTTGTCCAAATCGTGTCCAGATCAGCCTGGTCTGAGCAGCTCATCATCTATGTCTTTCCTCAGACGTCTAAAGCCAGGAACTAAGCAGAAGATGCCTAAGACTTTTGAGGACCACATCTGGTAGATGTTTTTAGAGCATCCTAGCACACGCTGATGGATTAAATGCTCTTCATATCACTATCCTTTAATAGTAAAATGCTTAAAGGCATTGCTTCCAAAACAAATCAATGAAGAACAGAAGAAAGTTTTTTTTTTTTTTTAATGAAGGCAAAGAGAGTGATTCAATGTAAATTGCAAGTATATTTAATTTTTCAAGGTATCTTCACATGCCTCTTTTTTTCTTCTGTTTAAAGGGCATTTTTAAAGTCAGCTTTGACAAGGATGAAAAACAGTCATCTTATCCCTAGGTAGTCTCATACCTAAAGAAGTCCACATTCCCTGAATCAAGTTGAATGGAATCTGTGTCAAATGACTAAATCTGGATTTTTTTTTCCCACATCAAAGTTCAGAAAGAAAACTTTCAGTCTATATTAAGATTGAAACTTATTAACTAAAAGGAACACTATTTGCAGAAGGAGGCTGTTTTTCTTGCACAGATAGAGCACAGTGCATTCAAGGCATGGACGAATGCTGTGCATTGTATGAACACTGCAAGGTGGAAGTGTTAACTCAGTGTCAGACATTTGGCAAAATAGACATATAGCAACAGAAATAGAAGATTTTCAACACATCCTGCTTTAAAAATAAAATAACTTGGCTTCTTAGTGGTATTTTTTCATTAAAATAGGGGCTTTGCTGCGGCATTTATGTGTCAGGAGGAGCCCATTAGTCTATGATGATATTCTTTTTCCATTGACATTATCTTTTAATTATATCATTCTGAGCCATGTCGCTAGTGGAGGATCGATTTTTACAGCCCAGTTTACATATCGCTTCAGCATCTAATCCTGAGGAGGTGTTACACACTTTGAGGTTTCTGCTTCCCTTTTTTAAAATAATTTGGAACTCATGACTGCTTAAAAAGGCATCAACAAAGGTGCCTGTCTTTCCTTTGAAGTCATTTTTTGCGGAAATCACAGTCACTGACCAAAAGGTTTCAAAAGATTAAATTGTGCTTATTTTACGACATTTTAAAACAGCAGGGTTAAATGCTGGGCCAGCTGCCAGGCAGTCAGCAGCACCCATACTTTCATGTTCAGCAGCCAGACACATCTACAGCAGTTATTTCTGAGTAGTTATTCCTGAAATATGTCACTCAGAACAGCAGAGGGGTTTTAAGATTTGCGTGCTTTGATGACGGGCTAATGAAAGTGTATTTTATATATGTACCAGGGGTGTAATGAATTTCAGATTAAAAAAAAAAGACTGTAGTGGGCAAATTAGATATTTGTAATTCTTTTTGCCAACACTGGCTTCTTCCTATTGTCAGGATCAACTGAGAGCTACAGAATCGTGGATATTGGTTACTCGTGTCCCATAGTGCATTATTCACATGTGGCAAAATACTTCTCTTTGCTGCTCTCTCCTTTGTACAGGGTCTGTAATAGACTGAGATCTGGGAGTTTAAACTCCCAGAACTGCTCAGAAAGGGAGACATGAATCTTGACATCACCTTTGATTATGAAACAGAGAAGAGGGAGGACACTCATGTACTCCATGCTCTGTCCTGGTCAGCAACACTGTGGGCTACGTGGGTCTTTTTTGAAGTTCAGCTCTGTTACAGTCAGGAAGTGATCTGCTCCACTGTATAATTTTTTTTTTTTTTTTTTTCTGGTCGTTTTTTTCTAATCCTCCTTTG
>VXAA01006778.1:140077-184841 GCA_013399115.1 Anseranas semipalmata | reverse complement strand
TTTTTTTTTTTTTTCATCTGCCCTTTTCCATTTTGAGGGCTCATGGGCCAGGCTCCCTCCACTGGTTTCCGTCACTTTGTGTTGTGCAGGTGCTGCAGAGTGCTGGCTTAACTGGCCCCAGGGGATTGTCCCTGCACAGGGAGCCTTCTAGCCCATGCAAGGCGGCATAAACAGCTCTTGTACCAATTCTTCTCCCTGTGCCAGCGCAGGGAGTGACAGAGAGACCCACAGAAGCAGAGCAGAGCTCTCTTGGTTCTTAATGGGCAATCTCGGGGTCTGAAATGAGCTGGGATTAGTTAGGGCATACTCGAACTGAATAAGCTTATCTAAGTTCTGCTGTGGCTCAGGCTGACACAGGAGCAGCTGCTGACTTGTGTGACCATAACTGGCTCCCCATCTCCTGCTCTGAGTGGATCTTGGCACAGGCAGAATATGGGCCTTTTATTCTTGTCCTGCTGGCTGGATGAAACCCCACTGTCTACAGATCAAAGGGGTTTGATGGACTGCCAAAAATAGTAACCTATACGTAAAACATGTGCTCCATTTATAGCGATCATTTGGAAAGTTTCCTGCTACTGCAGAAATGCAGATTACATTGATTTACTGTCCAGTGCTGCAAAATACTGAGAGGCTTTTCAATGACTTCTATTGTATGCATTTGCAGAAAGACCGTGGAGATTTCTCCTTCCTTCCTTCCTTCCTTCCTTCCTTCCTTCCTTCCTTTCTCCTTCAGTATATAATACATAATCATATGAAGTATATCTTTCTGAGTTTTTGCATAGCTTTAGTGAAGTGGGTTAATATCTACCCTTTCAAAGGTGTTGTCACCTGCACTGATGTCTTAGCCTTTGAAAAATGAAATGTTTCGTCTTTTGATGTAAAGAACATCTCTCCAGTATTTATGGAATCATTTTATTTTACTTCTCAGTCTACAGCCTTTGTGTTAGCTATGGAACATGTCCCGCATGTTGTTTTCTGATGCTTCTATGTTTTTTGTAGGAATAGACCAATGTATAACATAGCAGTTAAACAGGAAGGTAGACATGAGCACAGACCCCCTGTGTTTTGAAACTATCTGTGGTGTGGATGACATACCTTTTCCAAGCCTCATCTATTTCTACTTGACAGGAAAGCTACTTTCAGAGTCCTTCCTAGAAAGGTCTTACACCACACAAAA
Organism: Anseranas semipalmata; assembly: GCA_013399115.1. Taxonomy (NCBI): domain Eukaryota; kingdom Metazoa; phylum Chordata; class Aves; order Anseriformes; family Anseranatidae; genus Anseranas; species Anseranas semipalmata. Next base: position 183,664 of record VXAA01006778.1, on the reverse strand, counting down.
AATGCAAAGGCTTTTACGGACAGCCTGAGCTCAGGTTGTTGTTATAACAAGGAAGACATGCTACATTGAGCAGTATGATCTGATGCAGACACTTAGAAGTAAATCAGGGAGTATAAAAGTGCTAAGAAGACCTTTGCCTGGCCAACTTACACAGATCTAGTCTATGTGTTAACAAAATAGGACCTGCAATCAAGTTAACAAAGAAAGCTGGAAAGCAAGGTGAGCATCTGTAGTGCTTATAATTCATAGGAAGGCTTGTTATCCCGTGTACTAATGTGCATATTGTGAAAGGAGTAAATTGGCTGACAAGGTCACCAATATAAGAGAGGAATAAAAGCTCAACAAATGAGCAATGACAGTAACCAGTGGCCTACAACCTTTCAGCCAATTTGCAAACAGTTATCCTCTTTGGTGGATGATAAAGAAGACAAATTTGGCCTTCATTTCATGACTCATATTAAGGAAGGATGTCATTGTTTTTTCTCCAAAAACTTATGTATCTAAGAATACTCCAAAATGCCTCTTCTCCCTTCCTGGTGTTATTTTTCTAAATCCCTTTCCTCTGGACCCTAGCTGCTAACTAATAGGCACCATAAGAGTTAATTATTCTATCTCTGGGTACTATTAAATTCACCCCAATTCACTGCTTCCCGTCTGTTAACGTCCTAAGGATCAAAGCTCAATATAACTATTTTAGGCCAAGAGTTCAAAATGCTACCATTCATATTATAACTTAACAGGAAAGCATGAGTTGCTTTTACTCCTAATAAATCATAACTTTTTGAGTTATGTTTTCTTTTCTTCTTCTTCTTCTTTTTCTTTTTTTTTTAAACTCCTGAATTAAATCGTTTTTTCCTATTTTATAGCCCTAGGATCTTAATCTCAAAGTTTACATAAATCTGTTTTTATGCATCCATTGTGTCAATTATTTGAAGCAGAAGAAATATAGCTCTAATCTAGAAATATTGGATAAGAAAAGGTAGACACATCTTAGAAAGAAACATGGGTTTATAACGGAAGAAAAAAGAAAGTCTTTCCTCAGCTATTTTTTCCTTACTTATGAATTACAACAACATTTTTCTTTTAGATCTCTGCTGAATTCCTAGCAAGTGTTCCTAATAGCTACTCCATTTGCAACCTGAAGATTTTGCATGGAAGGGGTTGTTTTAATTAGATTTTAAATGTAATATCCTCAGCAATGGCTTTCATAAGTTTCATAAGTTTCTGCTTTCTCATCCAAAATGTGTTGGCTGAGTGTTGGATTTTATCCTGAAATCATTTCGGTTTAAATGGCAACCAATCTGTCCTCCACATTGAGATTCACTAACACTTTCCACATTGTATTTACTGCAGGACTGTCCATTAAAAAGAAAAAATTCAATTTCTGTGTTCTCTACATGGCAGTGTTTGCCCCATATGCATTTGGCGCTTGTAATACATTGCAGTTGCAATGCATCCCGAAGGTGATAATCACATCTCCCTCTAGTGGCTCTCCGCAGCCGGGACAACAGCTGCCTACTGACAGCCAGTATAATGACTCATTTAACTCTCTATTTACTGGTTTCAGCTAAGTTTCTTCTTCAGAGATTCCTAGCTCAGTTTGGCTCACATCTGCTTTTGTGAGTGACGGTCTGTTTCTTTCCTAAGCAGTAATGAAGAAATGTTGAGAGTTTGAATGATGGTACATTGCTTCAGCCTATGAAAGATGACAGGGAAGAAATGAGGAGCTCTATAAGGGTGAGCATGCCAGCAGTCATGGCGACAGTATCATTAGAGTAGCCTCTATAGACAGCTAGGGTAAAAGAACTGGAAGGTTTAGTCTGAGTAACAGCCCCAAAGTACTTATTTAATCTTTACAGGCTATAAATCATATTAAAAGCCTGGGCTCTGTGATTGCATGTCTGTAATACTCCAATCTTTGTATCAGCGTTGTGAATGCTTCCTCAGAAGCAGGGCATTGGAGTATAAGTGTAAGCTGAGAGATTGCAAATTCCTAACTAATAATTCTATGCTGCTTGCAAAGTATTTATCCATGTCAAATACTTACCTAAGTTATGCTGTTTATAAAAAGACCTAGGATAGCTTTCCCCTCAGCTCATACAAAATGCCCTCAGATGGAAGTCAAACACTTTGCAGAAATAAACACGCACTCTTGAGGTAGTGCTGTTTAAACCATGTAGCGTGACTGGCATTGGCTCCGGCTCAAAGACGGAAACATCCCGCTCCACAGCACACCACACCAAGCTCCCTCCCCTCCCAGTTTCACCCACAGCACCAGCCCTTGCCTTTCCTCCTTTTAAGTTGATGCCCTGGACTTTTTTATTAGTCGAATAGCCCCGCTCAGCTGTACAGCATGAAGAATGCATATTTTTCCTTCTGCATAGTATTGTCTTCATCAGTAAAATTTAGCTGAAGCTTGATGTTCAGAGGGGTGAAAAGATGATGGGAGAGGGGAGTAACCCTGGCCAGCTGTGTGTACTCTGACTGCTCGTTTAAGTACAGGCAAGCAAAAGCAGTCTGTCTGCAAAAAGTAAAATATTACAGGCTATATCATAAGGTTTGGATGTGAACATAGGTACACAATGCTTCTTTCACAGATTCCTGCTGTAAACTTTGTCCTTTACTGGGTGATTCAATCCTCTGTAATGAAAAAGTTGCCCTACTCTGAACTTTCCTGACTTTTTTTTCTTTCTGAAGAATAGTAATAACAGAGACCAAAACAAAAGACAGAAGAAAATATACTCCAGCCTGTATTAAGAGAATTCTCTTGGAAAATGAAAAGCCATGGTACCACTGGGATCAGCTATTCAAAGGATCTGAAACTTTGCCATAGCCTCCACAGCTGCTACAGAAATTCATTTGATACAGCTCTGCATTCCCTGTCTGGTTAATTCACACTTATCTGGTAGGTGACCTATCCAGCTTGTAGACAGACGGGGCAGTAAGTATGAAGACACCTGAATTCAGAAGCAGTACAGCTTGTACTGTCTATATTTCCTAGTTCAGTTTCTATATAAAAGCACCATCTATTTTACCTCTTGGTCTGATCTGATCTTGTGGGTCGCTGTAATATGTGTTGGACTATCCATGTTTTTGGCTGGCCAGGGTACCCCACTCACTCACTTACATAGCCCTGGGTTACAGAGACCCAACTAAAATATAGACATCATGCACCCATGGAAACACAAGGTGATTATCTTAATCTTGTTGATGTTATGCTTCCAGATTTGCTACTTTTCTCAGAGAGATTATTTATTTGCTCTGTGCAAATCTCCTTCTATAAGCATGCCTGCTCTTTTCTTGACCTTTTCATGGTATGCATGTATTGATGCATGTATGCATACAAATTGCTCCGTAAATTCTTAACTAGTTTAGGACACTTCATATTCTGATGAAATTCTGACTATGGCATATATGCACACAAATTCCTAGAAACTTGCTGGTCCTTATTTTAATGCTGAATATCATCACATGGCTTGAAAAAAAAAACTACTTTCTGAACAAAAAGGATTTATCTTACATACATAGGTGCAGGAAACTATATCAAGTCCATGTGCTTCTAGTGATATAACCACAGGGACACTACCTGAAACCTAACAGACTGGAAAGTATTCAATCAATATATCAGTTTATCTTTAAAGCAAGCTCATATTCCAGCTGAGAGAATATGAAAATCAAGATACCAATAAACCGTAAGTGCTTTAAAATACAACAACTTGCAAAGTCTTTCAGCAAAAGGGGGGATTGTTTCACTTTTGGAAGTTGAATGTTATTAGTGTGTGATGGATATTAATGATTCTGTCCAGTAAACACAAAGTTGACAGATGTACACCAGTACAACAAATTCTAAATATACAGGTGAGTCAAAAAGAGCCCAGAATGTTTATTCCTCAAGTATACTGTATTTTATAAGTCATATGATAGCAGTTAGGGATGCTTAAAGAATTACTCTGTAGCTGAATTCTCACAGGATGTCCTTTTGTTTTTCCAAGGAATATTCCCCAGTGTTTCTCTTTTCCATCAGATGCCTCCAGCATGATCACAGGAAGACATTATTTCCCCCTTACTGTACAGGAATATGTATCAACACAGGATCTGTGCCATGCTGTTAAATTAACAATTGTTCAGTAATTTATTTCTCTCTTGTTTCTCTCTTTCTAGTGGAAATACCTGATCCAAACCTGATCGAAATGACTGCAGACGCTTTTGTTGACTTTATGGGCCTTGGTTCAGACTCTGTCTGTGATACAGGAGAATCAGCCATGCAGGACAGGGGTGTAATTCCATCAAGGACTTCTGGTGACCTCATAAACCATGAGAGCTGGCATTGACTTTAATGGGCACCACGTGGTTAAATTCCCATGCATCAATTTGAAAATGTAGGGCTTCATTTGATATTGCAGAAGGATACCAGACCTACCGTGTCAAATTGTTTCTCTTTCTTCTAAAGGAGCCACTAGCTTTATGTTACAGTCAGTCCTCTTTGGTAGCAAATGAAATATGCCATTCTGGAAAATGAGTATTTTCTCTGGCAAAATGAACTTGAAAAGTACATTTCATAGAAAAGCACATATTTGGGTTATATTCTTTTAAATAAACTTTCTGAAAAGATGGCAATAAATTCAAGGAAAGGTGTGGTTTGTGCAGCACTGGCTTTCCCACAAAGTTTTAAGTATGAGACATTTAAAAAATTAATTTGTACATCAGTTAGAAAATACAGGAATGGAATTGTTTTAGATGAAAAACTAGACTATATTAAACCTGTTTTAAGTTAAACTAGGTAAGGTGTCTCAAATCGCTAATGTTGAATGATCACAGTTAAAAGTTACTCTAACTAAAGCAATTGTATTCAGTACACCAGTTTTAGTGCTTTGTTAGGAATTTCCAAGGGTTCAATATGATTGACTTGAATTTTCATTTCTGTGAAATTTACTCAGTCACCTTTTTAAGGCACTTGCAGATTTTCCCTCGCCATTTCTCAAGGTATATTTTGTCTTTTGAAACCAGTGTACAGCCATTGTTCATGCCTATAAAATGCTGCTTGTAATCAGCCCAAGAAAGTCTGACAGTATGGCCACGATTCAGACAAATATGGTAATAGAGACATAACCTAAATTTGTTAGCTTAGCTTTTTTATCCTATATGAAATAAGTATATAGTAAGGAGATGCTCTAAAAATTGCCCATAGTGAGGAGTGCAGACCAGAAAATGGTCTATCCTTAATTCTGAGAGTACAGATCAGTGAACTGCCTAATCTCTATTTTCCCCTCCACTTTATAAGTAATTTTATGGCTAACTTGGTCCATAAATATAAAAATCTTTGTGGGATGGCAAGACAATGTTCCTGCATTAAGTATGTACTAGGATATGCTATTTTTCATTTAGCTTCAGGTCACAAATCACCTTGCAATTGAAAGGGGAAAGAGAATACCTTCTAGACAGATTATTCAAAAACTGCTTACTGTGGCCTTTCTACTGCCTTAATGTGAAGTCCATGGTATTTGTCATTCTATGGGATAACTTTTGAACTTTATGTGTCATTGTTCCCTGTGGCGTACTGCACTGAAAAGTACATGTTTTTCACCAGGTGCATGGCTCAACTGTAGGGTAAAGCATATGCAGTCTTTTCTGTATCCCATGTCACATAACCAGGCAGAAAAACTGTGTATCTTAAATTTAGTTTAAATGGCTTCTTAAAGAATTGTAAATGCGAGAATTGCAAAATATATGGGATAAGCTTGGTTCTCCCATGTTACTATCATAATACAGTTAAGTCGACATTATACAAGCTCTTTCTAAACAGCGCTCAGAATTATTCCAGTTGTAATCTCATAGCTGAGATAGTTAATAAATTACAGGCATATGGAAGGCTGTAATAGCCTTGGGATGCAAGTTGTATTGTAGTAGGTTAGATAGTTTGTACAGGAGGAGGATCCCTAAGGCTTGTTGAATAAATAGATGGATCTTCTCTGTGCTCCATGGAAAATGATGTATGTTTTTGGTTTGTTTGTACTACTTTCTCCACATGAAACGTGTGTTCAGTCCAACAATTCTGTGGTTTCCTCACTTTGTGATAATAATTAACACCCTCACTGAAGTCTAAGCAGCGACGACATTTGTTTAGGGGTCTGACTCTGATTTTTGTTGCTGTTTTGCCTTATGTTTCTTTCAATACGCAATTGAAACCATTTTGGAAAATCTAAAGGCTTAGGGGTTGTTGTTTGTTTTTTGGTCTTACTGACCATTTAGAAACTGTTTCAGGCAACACTTCCTTTGGCCTTAGAGGTACACACTTATGGGGTTGGGTTGACAGCAGCAAGCTGAAACTAAAGCCAGCTACGCATAGCTCTAAATGCAACAGGCTGGGAAAGATTTCCTTTCCTTTCCTTTTTTCTTTTCTTTTCTTTTTCTTTCTTTTTTTTTTTTCTTTTTTTTCCTGAAGAAACAGGTATAATTAATACAAAAGTAAATCCATCATAGGGTAACTATTTTTAGGAGGTAAATGGGTTAGGAGAGAAAAAAGAAAGAATATCTTAAACCTTACTTTAAGGATTCCTGAAGCTTTGGGGAAAATTTATTTTAGGAAAGATGACAATGGTTTTCTACTCCCCTCAATAATCTTGTAAAAAAGATTAATAGCTTTGGAGTAGATGTACATATTTTGAACTTCCTTTCTGGACAGAGCACAAAGAAAACCTGGCTTGTTTGTGGTTGTAGAAGAATCATAGGTGGCTTTGTATAAAAAAGGCAGGTAGCTGCCAGGGACATACAAGCCTCCTTCCCTTTCCTTTTTCTTTTTTTCCATAATAACTTTTTTCAATATGTTGTCATTTTTCCCCCCATTTTTCCTAAATAAAGTGAAATGTCAAATCAGCAGAGAATTAAAATGTATTTATAAAAAAACAACCAAAAGGGCATCTGATGTTTTACAGACATTCCAACACCTTCAGGAAATTTGAACTCACACCAAAGGGTCTGATATTCATTTGAATCTCCATCTGTGCTGAAGCACATGTGTGCGCACAACACACATTGAACCACTACAGTGGAAAAAAAATCCCTGCTCTTAAATTATAGCAGCTCTCTACAATTCTTCTGTAACCACAAAGGCTTTGGTAGTTTTGAGACATTGCAGTGGCTTCGGGTGTTCTGATCACAGAGCTTGGTTTTGTTAAAGAAATCCCTTTGCTGAAAGGTATGGAAAAGCTGTAGGAGAAGCACAGGGAGCTGCAAGCTCACAGCATGAGGGAAGTTTAGAGTAAAGGGGAAGGGTTCAAGAAGCTGATGTGACGGCAGACACCCTACAGCCAGAGTTAATGCTGGAAACATTGCAGTTTTAGTTCCCTCACCAGAAATCCCAATACTTGCAGGAAGGGATATAGTCATTAGTCCTCAATGGGAATATGACCTTTCCATTTAAGTATCTGTGTGATGCTTTTGATCCTTTTGACTCTCTCTAAGGGATAGATTAAATATGTGGCACAATGTCTACTCCTGAGTGAGGATTAAGCCTGGCTTTTGGAAGCTGAACTATATTGCCTAACCCATCATCATTTATCATGTTCTCTGGGGACCTGTTCTCCATTTTTGTCCCCATCCCCCATGCTTTTAGAAAATCCCTTTCTCTGGGGTTTAATATTGATCTCAGCTGCATTGGCCTTGGCTTCACTGAAATTACTTCTGATTTTACACTTAAACAAGTCCTATGTCTCAGATATCTTGTTAAACAAAGTGCTATTCTGAGGCTCAGCGCTCATGCAACCTGTGCTTCCCTTAGCACATTTTTGTTCATGCATTTTAATACTAAATATCCTTAAAGTGATTTATAGGTTTTTATCACCCTGTGTTTAGGTGGAATTCCCTGAGGATAAACCTTGTCCTGTAATATTTGTATTCTGATTTAATGAAGCAGTGAAGCATGTGATTACCTTCAGGACCCGCATAAATCCCATTAACTTAAATTAAGCCCAAGAATATACTTTAGTGCTTCACTAAACAGGGATGCTTAAGGCTAACATGCACATAAATGTTTTTGCTGAATCAAGTCTTAGTGTTCAACCCATTTTTGTTCCCATTTCTCTTCTACTTTGTTTGATGATGTAATCATTTTGGTCTTGTAGTATCCTTGCACACTGTTTCCAAGTTAGAAGCTACGGTGGGACTGAAGGTCTCATTCAGGGGAGGATAAAATTAATCCGTTCTGCAGCTGTGAACCAGAGAAGTCCCAGCAAGCTTCCCAGTAAAATGAAAAAGTGATGGTATGCCACGCTGGTTCATAAAAATGTAATTTAAGCACTGCCCTCTCAATAAAAATATCACATTTAGGACACAGTAATCCCCTTCTGAACCTTATCTTACTTTTCAACAGCTCTTTGGACTCTTACAATTGATGCACTTTGAATTTCCTGTTGGTCAGGTAGCACGACTTTCTGTACCTCCCTCCCACAACCACAGCTTTGCGCTTCACTCTAAGCAGGCAATATCCAGACACAGGCAGAAAACTGAATCCATGGTCTAAAATTCTGTAAGTTCAGGAGCTTTTAGGTACTTAGCTGGCAGACTTCAGAACTACTACTGCTCAAAGCTGTGGCCTTTACACATACTGCACCAAAATGAATGAAACTTCAAAAATGCTTTTCAATTGTTTTCTCAAGACTCCTGCCAGAATCTTTGCCTTCTTTTCATACTTTTTTTTTTTTTTTTCTTTTTAATGAGCTCCTGATTTATGACAAGAAATCACCAGACACCTAGGTTCTCTGGGCTTATTAAAATAGACAAATTCTTTGGTGTTAGAAAATCATCATAAGAACATATATTTTTTCCATACTAGATTGAATCATTGTCAGCAAGTCCACCAGTTCTCCTCCCAGCTATGGTCCAGAGGTTATATTTCAGCACAGGGCAAAAATAACCCTTTCCAGTGCCTGCCTCGATTAAACCATTTTTTTTTTTTCATTGCAGGCAGAAGGATGATTCCTTTCTTGTCCCCATAGTATTCTGCATTTTATTGATATCAAAAGATTTGCTTGCTCTGCCTTAGCATGTGCAGCATAGTTAATCTTCAAAATAGACATCATCTTTCTAGCTTCCACGTCTGAAGTGCACTGGTGATTTATATGCTTACAGTCTGTTTTCACGATGTCTTTCCTGGCCGTCTTGTATCTCTCTCCTGCAGAGCACTGGGCCTTAAAATCACTGCAGTAAGGACAGGCAATCTGTCTTCTTTAGATATGTATTGGATTTTCCTGGTGCCTAAGCCTATAGAATGTGCCAATGTCTTTTGTGGTTCTGGCAGGGAAACCTCGGGAAAGTGTAGAGTTTTGGATTAGATAACAGAGGAGCTGATTGGGAATTTTAAAGCAAAGTGTTCTTTTTTATTATTCTTTTCATCAGATAATGCTGGGAATATATGAACAAGTTTCAGAAGGAGTTTTGGAACTCCAGGATGGTGTTTCTGCTCAAAATCACAGAGCCATATGTTAGCTTATGGTTCACTGTTTGGAAGCAACCTCATTGTAAAGTGCAAAGTGCAGCTCTGCTTCATCCAGATGAGGGACTTCAGAGTATCAGAATGGCCACACCAGACAGACCAAAGTTCTCTCCAGGCCAGTAGCCTCTGTCTGAGAGTAGTCAGTAGTGGATGCTTATGGAATACTTTTGCTTAAGGGCAAACATTTACCAAAATTTTCTGTCCCAATACAAACTGCAGTCAGTTATGTGCTATTTAACTCTGTAATTAATAGTCCTTAATAATAGTTCCATGGATATTTCTAATCACTTTTCACACAATATAACCTGCAACACCTTTTAAAAAGGATTCACACAGCTTACATGTGCCTTGCATGAAGTGCCTTGCATGAAGTGCCTTGCATGAAGTGCCTTGCATGAAGAATCTCTTCCTTTACTGTACTTTGGTATTGCCAACCACTACTTTAATTTGATAATTCTTGCACTGGAAGAATCCACGAACTGTTATTCCTATCCACTTTCTTCTTGCCATTCAGTGTTTTTATAGACCTTTATTACAGTTCCTGTGGTCTGTTATCCAAGCAGAACAGTCCTGGTCTGCCCAACCTTCTTCATATAGAAAATATTCCACACCTTTCTCCTTCACTGAAATTTATTTTCTGAAACGGTTCCATGTCAGTCTCTTGTATATTAGGCGTGCATGGTCTAAGATCAGGCTAATGTGTTTTCTTTGTTGTTGTTGTTTTTCCATGCTTCATTCCCTTCATTCTGTTTTTCATTGTCTGTGCCCAACAGATTTGTTTCAATTTAGTAAAATGTATAAGTCAGGTACCACACCCACTTTGGTACAGTTCTGCTTATTTGTAAAGGATGTGCACTGTAGAAACAACCAATAATTTTTTTAGCTCATCTACAATACCTAAATTGTTTTCTGTACTCAGGTCCATGTTCCGCAGAACCATTCTCCACACTCCTTCTCATGGCTAGACTCCTCACTGTTTCCTTTAAAGACTTTTGGCTTCTTAACTCTTTTGGTGTCTCTAAGGCATACCGCTTGTCAGTCAGTCAGCCCTGTGTTTGATTCTAGGCATCTCTAGGCCCATTTGACTTTGCCTAGGATTAGACCTTCCTATGTCCTTGGGCCTTGTTTTCTGTTATTTCCGGGTATATCTCTGGTATATAGGGTATATCTCTATATCTCCCATCTTTCACTTGCTGAATCCAGAGTCTTTACACAGATCAGTGACAGACTATCGGTGAGCCTTGAAAGCCTGCTATCTTTTAGGGTTTAACAAGAAATTCAGAGCTTGCTGAAGTAGAGATTACAAGGGAGTCAAACAACTGCAACAGAACACAGGCAAAAGGGTATCTAAGCAATCCTGTAGGATATACAGAGATTCTTTAATATTTGTTATTTACCGATGAAATATGAATCAATTTCAAGATTCACTTTTATTTTATGATTTGATTGATCCCTTGTTGTGTAATTACAATTCCTACAGCAACCTCTAGCACTATCCTGTGAAATGAAGCTTTTGAGAGAGTATCACATCTTGCATAGTGACTTGACTAAGGAATACAAATTGCTTTGAATATTAATAAAGTCTGGATCCTTGGATTTGTATTCTTTGTTCACTTAATTATTTGCAAGTTTTTGAGGAGAACAGACAGACAAATTGAACAGACTGATGGAGAGGCAAACAACACTATTACGGATGTTTTATTTTTGGAAAATCAAAATCAAAATATTAATTTTTCTTTTAAAAAGGTGGTCCTTCCTTTAAGCCCATTTTTTCCAATAAAAAGAAACTAATGAATTTAGATTTTTTATTTTTAAGTTTCTTTTTCTCTTTTTACATATATATAACATCAGTACTAGATTTAGCAGTTATGGAAAGTAAAGAGGGTGTAGATGTATATACACAATCCATTCCATGCTATTGGCCTTAATGGGAAAGAATGGTCATTTGCCTGTTAAAATTCACTTGTATAGACTTAGACATCCTTTAACAGATGGAACTAGAGACAACTCAATTTGTATAAGCATGATTTCTGGTGGATCTATTTTTGAGAGTCTTACAATTCCCAATACAGATGGAATAACTGAATTTCTGATCTTGACAGTGCTCTTAGTTTATCTTTATTCTTTGTTGACCGCAGGTTATTATATGATGGTGGTGTTCAATTTACTCTTCTCACTTTGCCATAATTTAAACTAGATTTTGCTTCTTAAAAGCCTTAAATCCTTCCTCTCTGTGGCTAATAATTATTAATTTGTCGTCTTTGCTAGAATATGACTGAGTTATATAGAATTACATTAGAAGAGAGTGATAGAACAAAAGAGGAATCTGAACAACTTTGAATCCAACATCAGGAGACAACTTCCTAGCTCTTACTCATTGTGCATCACAATGAATTCTACATTCATTCATGCATTGAATGGATGTGTTGAGCGTCTGAATGTCTAGTCCTTGAGATTCAAACATAACATACAATGAATTAGATGCCAGGGAGAAGAATTACTTCTCCAGTGTTTCTGTACTCTTAAAGAGAGCATCCGTTATTTTAATTCTGGGGACACATCTTGTAGGTCCTGTACTAAGAGAACCAGCTGGATTATGTCCTTCAGGAGATTTAGGCATACCTGTGTGATACATCTGTGTGGCGGAGTGCACCTAACAGAGGCAGTCAGCAGATGCAGCAGTCTGCCAGTCTGAGCAGAAGGGTGTACAGAAGGAGGCCAGAAACTGTTGAGGATGATGTACATGTACTCAGCAATGGTGGTGACCACCAGGTGACCACAGGGCAGCAACTCAAGCAACTTCCTCTGGCATCAACTCAAACTGAACTCCAGAGGGAGGACAAAATTCTGCAGCTCCAGGGGTGCAGGGATGCCTCAATGAGGTTGGAGGAGATGTTGTCGTTGGCTGTAGTAGGCATGTAGTGATGGAGGATCTGTGTCACCAAGTAAAATTGGTGCAGGAGGAGGTCTACAGCCTACATAGCATCAGAGACAACAAAAAGAAGTTTGACCTCATGGGAAGAATATGAACTACCTTATATCTGCTGGAGGGACAACATAGTAGGGCAAAAGCAATCCAGGAGGTTGCTGGAGTGCATTGAGGATAACTTCTTGACACAGGTGACCAAGGAACCAATGAGGGGAGATGAGCCTGATACTTGCAAACAGTGAAGACTCTCCTGATTATCTTTGAATGATCATGTTGATCAGGACAGGATTCCGAGGACAAGTGTCATTCCAAGCTTCAAGAAGGGCAAGAAGAAAAATCTTGGGAACTACAGGCTGGTCAACGTCACCTCAAACCCTGGGAAGGTGATGGAGCAAATAATTCTGGAAATCATTTCCAAACATATAAAGGACAAGAGGACTACTCTTACAAGGAGTAGTCACTATGAATTTATGAAGGGGAAAATGAGGAATGACCAACCTGATAGCCTTCTACAATGAAATAACTAGCTCGGTGGATGAAGGGAGGGCGGAGATGTTTATCTCATTTTCACCAAGGCTTTCAACCCTTTCTCCCATATTATTTTCATAGTGAAACTGATGAAGTAAGGACTAGAAAAGTAGAGCAAGGTAGACAGAAAACTAACTGAACTGCTGCCTTTAAAAGGTTGTGACCAGCAGCATAAAGTCCAGCTGGAGTCCAGTCACTAGTGGTGGGGCACCCCAGGCCTTAATACTGGGGTCAGTACTCTTAACCTTTGTTAATGACCTGGGTGATGGGGCAGAATGCACCCTCAGCAAGTCTGTGGATGATATGAAATTGAAAGGAGTGTTTGATACACCAGATGGTTGTGCTGTCATTCAGAGGTACCTTGACAGGCTAGAGAAATGGACCAACAGGAATGCCATGAAGTTCTACAGGGGAAAATGCAAAGTCCTGTGTCTGCAAAGGAATAAACCTGTGCACCAGTATATGCTGGAGCCTACTCAGCTGGAAAGCAGCTTTGCAGGAAAGGACCCGGGGTCCTGATGGACAAGAAGTTCAATGGAAGCCAACAATACACCCTTGTGGCAAAGAAGGCCAACAGCCTCCTGGGTTACACTAGGCAGAGCACTGCCAGCAGGTCAGGAGGTGATCTTTCCCCATTATTCAACACTGGTGAGACACATTTGGAATGCTGGGTCCAGTTCTGGGCTCCCCAGTGCAGAAGAGATATGGACATACTGGAGTGAGTCCAGCAAAAGGCCATGATGATGATTAAGTGATTGGAGCATCTGTCATTTGAGGAGAGGCTGAGAAAGCTGGGACTGTTCAGCCTGGAGAAAAGACTCATGGGGATTTTATAAATGTGTATATATACATGATGGGGGTGGAGTAAAGAAGATAGAGCCAGATTCTTCTGCAGTAGTGTTCAGCAAAAGGACAAGAGGCAATCTACAAATTGAAATAGAAAAAAATCCTTTTAAAAGTAAGAGAAAAATGTTTCATTGTGGTCAGAGTGGTCAAACAGTAGTGCAGGCTGCCCAGAAAGGTTGTGGAGTCTCTATACCTGGAGATGTTTCAAAACACAGCTGGACACGATTCTGAGCAACCTGCTCTAGTTAACCTTTCTTTGGGCAGAGGGATCAGAGTAGATGATCTTCAGAGGCTCCTTCCAGCCTCAGAGATTCTTTTTTTCTTTGACGTAGTGGAAGATCGTGAAGACATAGCAAAACAGGATAAATTAGTCAGTGGGGAGTGATACATTATGACCTTTTGGTACCCAGCCTAGTTCATTAAGAGCTAGTTGAGGTACATGTGACCCATGTATTGCTGCGCAGGCATATTCATATGTGGAAAGCATCTAATTTTTGTATCTGGATGGGGCATAAGGAAAGTTTATCAGGGTGGTTCTAGCCATGAACAGATGTGGGATTCAAGAAACACATTTGAATATTGAACAAGAAAGAACCTAAGGGATTTAGGCACCACTTGAGTTTGGTGTAAATTATGCCTTTTGGGATGAGTTTTTTTTACTAAGGATCCTGAATTTTCTATGAATATGCACTTTAAGTGTCCAGGTTGTTCATTGTTTTCTATCTTCAGGCGTAACTATGCACAACCAAGAGAGGAGTGAAAATTTCCACAGCCATCTCCAAATAAGAAAAGGAAAAGAGATTTTTTGACTCTTTCTACACATTCCTACCTTTGAGGACACATCATGGATGTTGCTCTGTGCCAGCAGCACTGCATTCTTAATTTGAATATGTATGTAAAATGGATGACCCTCACCTTCCCACAGCTGTGCAACCATTATGACCTTATTACTTCAAATAATGTTTTACAGCTGGGGCACAGGGCTGAAATAATACATGTGGTAACTTATTTCTTTATGTATGGTATCCTTCAGTTCCAGTATGTGTCTGCTGTTCCTCTGCAGGGCAAATATTGACATACAATGTTTTGCTCCCCTTTGGCTCTTACACTTCCCTTTTAACCAGATGTAACAAACTCTTTCCTAAGCTATTCTGTCTCTGCTGCTATATATGTTGACACCAATGGACTTGTGAGTGAGTAGGCCTGTCAGCAGTGGATATTTTTCTCCTCCATTGTCATTGGAATAATGACATCTCTTGCTTTATATGGTTTTGTGTCCTACAACCCAATAATCCAGTGCAGACCTCAGTGTCTGACTACAACACGCCAGTCTGTAATTCGCCTAATAAGCCTAAACAAAGGAAATCCTTGACTTTAAGACAAGAATGTGTCCTGTGTTCTTAGTATTCTGCAGACTAGAGAGCAAAATTGCTATCCTCCTTCATTTCTCTTTAAAGTCACATTCATTCCTCATACCTGCATGACCAGATTCCTTTAAGCCACAGCAAGCAATATAATACATAATTATTTTATAACAGTGAGATTTTACTTGATATTTTAAATGTCTTCTATTTTTTTGTTGTTTGTTTTAAAAGAAGAATATAAACTTTCTAGAACAAAATGTGCTCAGGATGGCTTTCAGCTGCCGTGTTCTTAGCTAAAGCCAAGAGCCTTGGAAGCGCAGGTATGTTTACATCTGGGTTTTATTTCTGGCCCATCTTTAATAAAGATGCAACAACGATAAAGCAAAACACAACACAACATGATAATATATGGCACATAATAAAGAACTGCCATAAGTACACAAGGGGCTCAATTTTGCTTTCACTCTATCTCTGTGAAACTCCATTGTTCAAGGCTAAACCTTTTCAATTGTCAGATTTCCTTGTGGTTCAAAAGGAGACATTTTCCAGAATAATGAGGTCACTGGTTCCCGTTTGCCATTCCACAATATTCTGTTTATTCCTAGAATCCCTGTTCTTTCAGCAATAGCCGATGCTCTCTATTGCTGTTACTCCCAGGGGAATTGAGACTTTAAACATTCATTAAAAAGTGAATTGTTATTGTTGACAAAATACAGATGGCCAAGCCTGAACTAGTGATGCCTAGAAGCACACTTCCAGTGCAGTGCATGGTGATTTGGCCATGTAAATGGTCTGGTTGCTTATACCAAACCAGAGTGTTCTTTGTCACCAGATTGGCCTTGCTGTATGCTCATATTCCTTTGCTTAAAAATGGCACAAGCTGCTGAAATAATCTCTTTAAAAATGAACTGAACTTATTTCTGCTTTTGAGAGTGAGAAAAGATATTCTCTTTCACGGCAAAACTATCAGCGGACAGTATTCACAAAAAGGTTCAACTCACAGAATAATTACCACTAGCCAAAGCTGCGCTTCAGGCTGCTGCAAACGTAACACGAGATTGCTCCCAGAGGCTCTGTCTGAACTGTGGGGTGTGCACCATGGCTGTGTCCCCATTCATCCGGGGGGGACCTGGCTGGGCCGGAAAGCGGGGTGTGGGGGCGGAGGGAGGAAGGGAGTTAACGGGGAGCCGGGGTGCAGCTGGGGCACGCACACACACACATGCACATGGCTGTAGGAGCTGGGAAGCATGCCTGGATTCCACAGGTTAGGCTTAGCTGTAGCTTTAAATCAGCCACATATGTAAATATCTTATTAAGCTGCAGCCGACAGACCAGTCTCTGTAGACCACAGTTAGATGCTACAGCAGGGTGTAGCATGCAGCATTGCACTTGCATAACGATATGTGCTGCACTCCAGGTTCACATGTGAAAAAAACAGGAAAGACTCCCACATTTAAAATTTCAAATTTGGGAATACTGTATGATAAACTAAAACTGAGAGAATTTCTTACACAGACAAAAATAATTGAAAAAGATAAAATCTTTTCTTATTTTCTTTTGGATCTTTTTAAACACTTCTAGAGGTAAGCATTTTATACAGATGGGTAGAAATTGCAGCAGCTACATTGAGCTTTGATTTATTTGGGGCTTGAGTTTTTTTCTGTTTCTACTTTTTCAGTTCATCACCGATATCTCTTACTTTTTTATCATCCTTGTATATATGAGTAACATTTTTTCAGTGTTTTTCTGCTGCTATATTTAAACTCTTCTGGTTTTTCCTCCTGTTTTCTTTATTTAAAGTATTTTGGTCCTGATTTCTCCCTGATATTCTGTTTTTTGTCATCTTTTATTTCATTCCCTTCTTTTCTAGGTGTGGAAAATTGCAGTTTGCCTTTGTTTCTTTCCAAATGGTTGAGGGACTTCCTATGCTATTCTGTAAGCATGCATGTGTGTGTTTGTGTGTGTAAAAGAGAGAAAGTAGAGGAGATACTCTGAGGCTGCCAGCAAAAAAAAAAACAAAATTGGAGGAGACAGGAGAGCAGAGGGAGTAAGAGACTGTCTTATTGAACTTGGAGAGGAATGAGGCCCACCTGGGGCTGAACCAGCCATTGGGAAGATTAAGGAAATAAAATAATTATGGAAAGTTAGTGCTGGAATTGTGAATGGGCCTGAGAGACCTGGCTGGGGCTCAGGAACTGGGAGTGGTGACTGCCTGAGTTGAATCAAATAGTCACTCAGAAATGGAACAACTAAGGATAGAGCAGACATGCTGAAAAATTGTACTTTCGTACTTTGACTTGACTTTTTTTAGCCCTATGAATTGAAAGAATATGACTTTTTCCTTTTCTAAAGAATGGAATTTGAAAATTGTAAACCCAGGTCTATTTGGCGAACATTTAAAAAGTACAATGATCAAATAACCAGAAACAAGAAAACAGTCTGTAACGAGTAGCTCCTCAAATCTCTGACCTTTCAAATCAGTGCAAGGCTCTCAACATCAATGCACTGAAGCACAAATGGGGTCAACACAGTTAAAACAGACATAGCTGTGAGCTTAAGGTTCGTACTTCTCCCTGGTTTTTCATAAAGAAGTCTTAAGGTAATCTCTTTCTAACTGAGTGGGTATTGTCTGCTTCTGAAATACATAATCCTGAAGCTAATGTTTAAATGTAAAGAACAGGACAAGTAGCTTGAAAATTCATTTTTTGCATAATCATCCAAATGACTCTACTATACACCACAATGAGATTTTAATGCTCTATTTTTAACTTTGTGGTTTTTGTGTTACTATTTCTTTGAACTTTAAAAAGTTCATAGAAAAAAAAAAAACATTATAATAAATAAAAGTATCTTCCATCATTCTTTCTTTTCAAAAAACCACCCCCCCCCCAAAAAAAAAAACCACCAAAACCAAAAACACTTTTAAAACTATCTGATTTAGTTTCCTAATACATTTTTCATAATATCAAATAGACTTATTTGGTAGTATGTATATTTTTTAGTCTTAATTGAGATATGGCTAGAAGTTACAGCCAGATCCTCAGCTGGCATAAATTATCATAGTCGTTAGGTTACTTTAAGTTCTAACTATAGGTGTAACAGAAATAGGCCTGGTTTAAAGGTGCAAAAAGTTGGTAGGCAAGATGAAAATGAGAGGATTGAGCATCTTTCATTATCAACTATGTAGTTTGTGATATCATTTTGAGTATATACACATGCTACATATACCTTGTTTTCGTATTTCTTCTTCAATATCACTTATTAGCTACTACTAACAGGATGACTGGGCTTATGGTATGGTGCTGTATAAGTAGCTTTTTTTCAATCCTATGGCATAGAGAAAGTTTGTACATGCAGAAATATTTTAAATCTGGTCTTGTATAATAAATAACATTATAAATAGGTAGGGTGAGACTTTTATGAAAGACAAGCAAGTTGAATGCAGTGATAAGTGGAATGAAAAATCCTTTTCTTGTATTCTGAATCTTGAAGAACATCATCAACATTTTATTACTGGGGGATTTGAGGAAGGATGGAGTAGGGAGAGCAAGGGTCTGAGTAAGATTTTTATTTTGCAAAGAAAAAGGAAAAAAAAAAGCTTAAAAAGCAAAATGACTCTTAATTGCTCTGTTACTTTTTGTTGTTGTTGTTGTTCCTAATCACAGCTTGCTTACTGATATAGTAAACAAAACTGACAGGAGAACACGTCATTATGAGATGGCACAATTCATGCTACCACTTTTTATAGGTCATACAATTCTTACCAGACCACTGCAGAAAGCATACTATTTTGAAATGCTTGGAGGGGCCCACCAGATATTAACTTAAGAATTATTGGTTGTGGGTAGAAATAGGCTGAAGGCATTTCCTGCTGTGAACGACACTTGGAAGTTCTCTTTTTGCAGTACTGTAGAAAACAACGGCAGAATTTATGCAGCATTCATAGACAGCAGATTTCCCCAGACACTTCAGAAATGCTGTCAAATTAAAACTGCTCTTCAGTAGGGCTTCATATTTTGTTTTTGTTGGCTGCTTAACAATAACTCAAGTGTGAATGTAAAATGAATCTTATTTACTTGCTGGTAGAAGTGTGGATATTGTGGGATACTGGAGAGATTTTTTTTTGTATTTACTTTCTGTTCTGGTGGAGGTGGTACACTTAATCAGGAACTATGGACACTAACCTAACAAGATGACAAACAAGTCTCCATATCTCTCTGACTGACTCATGACCAGAAGCTGTTAAGCCTATATGTTTTCTTTCTCTCACGTATTCAGTTTTATAAATCTTGTCAAACACTTCTATACCCAGGAGGTACAATATAAAAATCCCAGGTTGTGTATTCAGGAAGAGCTTTCTCTCTTGCCCTTTACATGTACTGATGACACCACACAACTGAATATGGGTCCAGCTCGTATTTTTACTTACTGAGATACCTTTGATGTGCATTGGCCCATAGCCTCTGAAGGGGGTTTGATGTTACCTGCTCCTAATGGCCTTTACACTGGGATAGACACAGGGATGGAAAAATACTGAGGCTTTCTCCACCTCCATGCAAGTCCAGGCAACAGCAGGTAAGCATGACCTGGGTACCCTCTCCTTTTCTCTCTGTCAGCAGAGGCAGGTGTTGGCTTATAGCAATAGGAGGTAAGCAAGGATTTCACTGGACAACCATAGTGGCCAGCTGCTATAAATGAGCTCACACAAAGATGTCTGTGCTAACAGCTCTGGGAGGAGCAGATTAATTGCTCACGAAAGGAGGCAGGAAAATGTTTTGAGTCCTGCTCCCTTTTCACAGTCACTTCACACACAGGCACCTCACACACAGGCTTTGCCCTCTGAGATGTTATTTGCATTCTCCTTTAAGAGCACAGAACTGGTTTCTTAAAAGCTTTTGAATGTTTGAATCTGAATGTACGCAAGACTGAAAATTGGACTGCATTCTTGTGAAAGGGTGCTCAGAAGTGCTGTGTACATTTTATTAATTAATTTATCCCTGAATTTAAAATAAGTGTTGTACACTTCTAAATGATTTTTCATTATGATAAGATATGGGATCAACTAGCCTCACAAGAGAATGAGTACTCTATTGGTGGCTGGCTGCAGAAAAAAGAAGGGGCTGGAAAAATCTGAAAGATTGATTTAATGGTGTAGCAATTGCTTGAAGAACCAGGAAGATGTCAGTCCTCAAGCTCCTTTTCTTTCTGTTTGAAGACTGAGGAAAGGAGGGATTGTCCTCTTTCTGTATGTCCAAACATATTTATGTACATGAGATAACAAATTCTACCTCATAACCTTTACTTAACTGTAGCTAAAAGTGTAACTTCATCTGGCTTATGTTAACGAGAACGGTGTATTGGATTTGGCAGTATCCCCATCTATCCCCATTAGAGTACAAAGATCCACTACAGACTGACTTGCTTTTTCACTAAGCCTAAGAAATATATGGATATTTTATTAATCTTAAAACATTCTGTCTATACAAGGAATAAGATGCTTAGCACATAATTCAAGTTGGGTATATTACTGATTTTTGGTATACTAGCTGATTTGCACAGGGAAATCAAACCCACTTTCATTGGTCTGTATCAATTTGCATCACACTAAGCAGAGGAAGAAAGTCATTGGTAACATTAGTACGACTTCTAAGGAGTTTTTAGAATTTACTTGACTTTAGGGATTAGCATGGATTTAGATTTGGTTGCTCCTAAACTTGGAAATAACAGAACCTTTCTTTTTCAAAGTACAGGGAGGAAAAAAAAAACTTCCTAAGCTCTACCATAACACTGGAAAAATATTCGTGATTAAGAAATGCAAATCAACACCTTGTGCAGAAGTTGTATTGATTTTAACCAAATGGGAGAAGGCTTCTTTTATTACACAGGTAAAAATGGAGCATTATATTTGCAGAAGAGAGGGGGAGAGGGGATGATTGACTGACAATAGGCAAATTTAGCTTCTGTCTCTGGTTGTAAGTAGGACATAATAATTCTTTAAGTTATGGAGCAGCTGGAGAATATTTCACTGGAAACTATTCTAACCAGTGGCTGGAACAATCTGCACAGGCCCCTTATCTGTCCCAAATCTCAACATGTGATCAAGCCCACTCAATAAAGTGTTCGGATGTATTGGAGTTTGCCTGACCACAAGCCCCAATAGGAAAGCAAAAGATTTCCTTTGTTTTGGGGAGTCTTTGTATCAGGACCTTACAGAACCTCAAGCAGGATCTACTGTAGTATTAGAAAATGTGGAATGGAATGAAGCCTGATGTGCTGGATATTTTTAAAGAGTTAACGAACTGACATATGTTTATACTTACTACTGATAATCTTTCTTTGGAAAACCTGTCTAGCTTCTTAACTGTACAAAATTGGCATCCTATATGACCTAAATTGGATCTGAAAATGGCATTTGGATAAAAATAAAATAAAAAAAGTATCCTACTGGTTGTATATGATCACTTTATTATGTTTGATAAGAATGAAAAGCCCAAAGATTTGACAGTCCCAGAGCCTGGCATGTAAAAGATGAAATTCCTGAATGTAAATTAGACAGATTAAGCTATCCTTTAAAAGACCCTTGATGGAGAAAAGGATGTATTTAAAATCTAATAAACTTCAGACCTCCTTCAAATGGTTTAAAATGAGGTCCAGAATGCTTGCTAAGTAGGAAATATACTGTTTTTGATTTCATAAAAAAATTCTGTAGTGTAATTTAAAAAAAGTCCTTTCACTGTATTCACCTTGCAGAAAAAAATATGAAACCATATGGAGAAGCATATTTCCACAAATGAATTCCAATTCAAGACAAATTAACTGTAAGCTCTATTTAGTAATCAGACAACAGCAAATTTCTTGAATTTCTCTACAATTATTTTAAAAATAATTTCAAACAGTGTTTGATATCTCCTAAGCAATGCACTGAAAATAAAGTGTTTTTGGTAGAAATTCTGAATGGATGTCTTAATAATTTTTTATAAGGTAGAGGTGTCATAAGTAGGGATGAAGTATTTTTATGTTACTAAGTTGCATATATTATTGGCTCTGCTGGTAAAAAAGCACAAAAGAGCCTTTGTTATACTCTCAGTAGAGCTATTTATACATTGTGACTTACTGTGTCCAAGGACTGCTTCCTGCTTCCGTTAAAAAGTAGTCCCTCCAAATAAAATAAAAGCCATAAACCCTGACATTACTCAAGTCCTGTCCATTGAAACAACAACAAAAAATCACACATGATTTTGCATTGCCTATATAGAATATGCTCTCTTGAGTTTACTTAAATACAGTTCCAGATGAAGCATACTGTGAAAGTGATGCCTTCCATACATAAAGAAGCAGAAAGACTTTTTTTTTTTGCTTTAAAAATAATGATGGGCCAAGCCATCAGGTGCATCTACAGGGTATAGCTGAAGCTGGAGAGGATTGCAGCAGTTCCGGTCATTGTATAGACCATAAGCTCTTGTAAGACCATAAGCAATTATTCTTTTTGTCTTGTGCTTGAACAGTTTGGGGGGAGACTTGATGCATGCATTGGTCTTACTGAAGTACTAATGCAATAATACAGTATTAACAATATCTATCTCTGCATGTCTTCTGTCCTTCTCCCCATCCCCATGATCAATCAAAGCTGCTTAGGTAGGTGGTGCAATTTAAAACAACACTTGTCGTCTTTTAAAATCGTGCAACAAATACTAGCTGTCTAATATTTGTTCTGTCAGACCAGCAGTGTCAGACCACTTCTGTTTTCTCCTCAGCTCCTTCAATACCTTTTAGTCTGACATGTGGCAGTTTTTCCATGTGCCTGACTAAGTACTTGAAAGGTACTTTGTGAAAGGAGGAAATTGTGTACCATATGGGCAGACCTAGCTGAGGCTAAGTTGTATCCAGGGATTGTCTTTAACCGGGCTTAGGGCATGGCAGGGGGCATTGCCCCTTTCTTTTTCTCTTTAAATGCCATGGCTATAATGCCGTGCCTCTGACAGATGGGCATGGAGGGCCATGGAGGAAGAAGCATTGCACTGTGCTGTAAAATGTGGCCTCACTTGCAGGGGCATGCAAAGGAGGAGCCAGTGCCCAAGTCCCACTGACTGCTCAGACTTGATCTATCTGTTTATATTTAGCCTTGGAAACATCTTCGACCTGTGTGGCCAGAAGCAATACAGCTGACTACACTGGTGTGGTGGTTTTATGCTGCTGGGCATCTGAGCTCCACCACAATCGCTTTCTTACTCCACCTCCTCAAAGGAAAAGGGGGAGAAAATACAATGGAAAGGGCTCAAGGGTTGAGATAAGGAAAGGGAAATCACCCACCAATTACTGTCAGAGGCAAAACAGACTCAGCATAGGGAGATTAATGTAATTTACTGCCCATCACTAGCATACTAGAGTAATGAGAAACTACAAGCAAACTACAAACATCTTCCCCCATCCACCCTCTCCTACCTCCTCCCCCTGAGCAGCGCAGGGGAAGGGGAATGGGGGCTGCGGTCAGTCCCTAACGCTGCGTCTCCGCTGCTCCTTCATGGTCACTCTCTGCCCCTGCTCCACGTGGGGTCCCTCCCACGGGATGCCGTCCTTCCCGAACTGATCCTGCGTGGGCTTCCCACAGGCTGCAGCTCTTCCAGAACTGCTCCAATATGAGTCCGTACCACAGGGTCCATCCCTCAGGACCAAACTGCTCCAACATGGCTCCCCCACGGGCGGCAGCTCCCGCCAGGCCTCCTGCTCCTGCGTGGGCTCCTCTCCACGGGCTGCAGCTCCGGCCCGGGGCCTGCTCCTGCGGGGGCTCCCATGGGCCGCAGCCTCCTTCAGGCCACATCCACCTGCTCCATGGGGGCTCCTCCATGGCTGCAGCGTGGAGATCTGCTCCGTGGGGTACCCATGGGCTGCAGGGGGACGGCCTGCTCCACCATGGGCCTCTCCACGGGCCGCAGGGGAACTTCTGCTGCGGCGCCTGGAGCCCCTCCTGCCCTCCTTCTGCACTGACCTGGTGTCTGCAGGGCTGGTTCTCACTCCTCTCTCCCAGCTGCTGTTGTGCAGCAGTTTGTTCCCTTCCTTAGCTCTGCTCTCCCAGAGGCACAACCAGCGTTGCTCCCTGCCTCGGCTCTGGCCAGCAGCGAGTCTACTTTGGAGCTGGCTGGAGCTGGCTCTTGTCTGACATGGGGCATCTCCTGGGCTCTGCTCACAGAGGCCACCCCTGCAGCCCCCCTGCTACCAAACCCTTGCCACGTAAACCCAATACAACTGGCTAAACCTTTCCTTCTATAAAAGGTGAACTCCTGCCTATGTCCTCATCTGGACAGGACAGGCGTCAGGATCAGGCTATGTATTGCTCTGTCTGCACTCCCAGAAACTAACTCTAAATCCCTCCAAGCTTAATTCATCAAAATCATCTCTTCTCCAACTGCTGTAAGGCAGCAGCTCTTCCTCCCATGTCTGGATGTGCTCACTAATGAGTGTCACTTCAATTTAGTGATATTTTTAAAGACTATAAGCCACATTTCCTGTATAGATCTAGAAAAAAAAAAAATAGAAAAAAAGAAGAAATAACCAGAGAAGATTTACGCTTTTGTCATGTTGGGAACACATATCTTTTCTTATCTTTTTAGGGTTGAGCAATAACCTTACTAGAAATAACCAGGAGGATATGAGAAAAATCTCCTCCCTTCTTACAAAAACTAGAGCTCAGAATAAGCGCAAACAAGAATTCCTAAAAAGTCAAGTTTAGAAAAGTTTCTCTAAAAAAATTCAGTATAGTGTAAAAATCTTTTGTAAGATTCCAACTAACTTTTATCATGGCTTTCTTATTAGATAGGAAGAAATTCCACTGTCCTACAGTTCCCAATCTTGCTGCCCATATTGGGAAGTTTTAACTAATAGAATGAATGTATGTTTCCTCTCTGCCTATCACAAAATAAAGAAAGAATTCGCTACCTCATCTATATTTCTGAATATTTTTTCCCAGTATATTCAACGTGGCCTTTGATTTTTCTGTCTATCATTCCATAGCATGCCACAGGGTACTGATTCACCTTTTCCGTATGAGGAATAATCTTAGTAGGCAACAGTTATTGGTGCAAATGGCAACAAAGTGAAAATTGGAAGCATTTAACTGCATCCAACCCTTATATACTTACACGGCCATATGGGTCTCTGTCCCCAGGGCACTTTCAAGTCTCTCATTTTAAAAGTATTAATAGCATTTCTGGAATAATTTTCATTTAATTAGTACTGTTTTGTTTCAAAGTTAAAACAAATCAGAATTTAGCACACTCTCGAAAAAGCCTTGATTCTTTTACACACATTTTGCACCAAAGAAAACAGACTCCATTTAGCCTAAACCTACCATTCACATTGAAATGCCCCACTGATATTTAATGAAGTCACTTGAGTACAGAAAAGGGAAAAATGATGTTGATGATATTTATATTCTCTGCTTTTTAATGACAACTTCTAGTACTGTTCCCATGCTTAAACAGCAAAGCAAACTTAAACTTTAATTTTCATCACAATTTTTTATTCACAGATACCTTTACCCATTTTGGAACAGAATAATACACATACACAAATTTATTTCAAGTGAGCAGGGGGAATTACACGATCAAAGGTTCTGGTGAATCTTGACAAATAAAGCTAGATAAACTGCGTACAACTTTCCTGGGCAGGCTGTTAGGAATAATTCGAAGAGCGCTCTATTTAGATCTATTATTTTTGCACCCAAACTTTACAATGATTATGTATAAAGTTATTTTTTTTTTAATGATATAGAAATAGGTTTTATTCATGTTCTTATGTATTAATCTTGAAGCTCCTGGTTATTTTTTCCTTGTCAGGTTGAGCTTCCAATAATGTGAGTGGAAGTTCAACTTTAGTAACGATAGAGTAATAAAAACTGGATCTGGATCTCAGGATTTGGCACATGCACACTAGATCTATTAAGTCATCTTGTCCATACTCCTGCCAATGCAGAATTGTTCCCTTCAGTATAATCTCCAGTGCCTTATTCAGTCCAATTTTAAATGACTTGGGTGAAGCGGTTTCCATTACTTCATTTGGTTGAAGTATTACTTATTCCACAGACTAATATAATGCTTTTCAAGCTGCTTCATTCTCATGGATCACTTCCCAATCCCAACATTTCCCCCAGACATACGAGTATGAGTAAGGGTAAGGAAAATGTGTGTAGAGTATAAAGGCCAAAAGGAAAAAGTGGCACAAAGTCCTTCCCCTCACTCCATTTTTTTTCTTTCTCCTTGCTTCGTATTTTTAAAGTCTGCCTCTTCACTCTTGCCAATGAGACTTGGACCAAACACCCTGAGAAACAGATCTGCTGTGAAATTTTCCCCATTTTTCTGCATTTGAATCATTCCAAAACAGTCTGTGAGGTTCCTCCCTCCTCCCCCCCTGCATTGCTCCCTCTATTCTTTATTATATCTTATTATTTTTACTTTCCTCTGTATTTATTTATTTTTAGTAAGGCACTGACTTTTACCATTTATTGCTGACTCTACATTACTCATCGCATGCCACTTACCTCTAAAGAAATTATCATGATTAGAAGGAATTTTTCATAGAAGCACCATTGAGTATATTTTTTTTGCAAGCTAATATGGGCATATACAATAAAAATGACATTTTGCAAATTATCAGGTATGTTAAGAAATCAATTGGAATAGTAGGCAAGATTCATGCAAAAATCATTGAGAAAGTGATCAAGTTTTTGTGGGCCCTGTTTTGTAGTATATTGCATGTACACAGATAGCCAAGGCTTTAAATCATTGTGCATGCAAAATGAGGTTGAATTATTTGGTGTTGTAACTGAAATTCCATGCTAAGATCTTTGTTTCAGTTTTCAGTTATACGCACAGTAGATGTTGCAAGAACAAAGACTGAATTTGGCACTTTATTGAGATGTAGAAATTCAACAGCAGGAAATAATCTTCCTTGAAAGAAACCCATATTTCCGTCCTCTTTTTTTTATATATATATCCTTTAGTAGCTGATCACTTAAAACAGGTGCTGTAATTCATGATTGGACATTAAACATTTACGACGGATGGTGTCTGTGTTTAGAGACAACTTTATGTACCAGCACTTGTAAGGCACTTCCTCTCAGGAATCAAATGGAAATAAGATCATATAACACTCTGGCAGATTATAGATTCAAATATTATAGCTACTTGAATTATTCATTAGAATTCAATTAGTTCATTTTCATATATGTAATTATTCAGAAATGAAACTTGATCCCTACAAAAATGTTCTTTATATAGAAAAGTTCAGTAAAAGCAGTCAAAAAGGGATGCCACATGGGCACAAACATGCCTGAGTCTCATGTGCTGCCAGTACTGCCCAGGTTTCTCAGCTGTGACAGCTACAGTGGAAACATCTGGAAGAAGATGCCAGTGGTTCAAGAGGTAAAGCACGCCAAGACAAGGCTGGCCATGCTGGGAAGAAAGTGAGGGCAGGGTGCTGAGGCAATGGTAAATAGTGCCTGTGCACCAAAAAGCCTCATTGCAGCCTTGTATGACTAATTCACGCTCTCAGACAGAAATCAGTGCTATGAACTACTAACCATTACCATCCCTGTGAGTCTGCTCCATGCAGAATGATTACTGTCACGGGGATATATTCACCTTTACTGGTTTACAAATAATTTTCTTTACTGAGATGTCCGTATTTGCCTCCAGAAGAGTTAGCATCTGTGATTTCAGCTATGTAAAGACAAGGGTCTCTACTCAGTCCAGACCACACTGTACTAAATGCAATAGGACACAAATTTAGTGACATGGTGACCTTTTAGAGAGATCCATCTATAAACACTGGTTGGATGTCCTACATAACTGAGCCATGGTGTGGTTGCATCCACGTGGCTGTGCAGCCTTTTTCCCTGCACATATGCCTCTGCACATATGTCTCTGCTCTGATGCCTGCACAAAGGTAAAAAGTTACCTGTTTTGATGAACTTGTAATGTAGAGAAAAATCAAACTCTTCCAAGGCAAAGACACACATGAACTTTAAAAAGCATCCTGCACCATTTAGACTTTCTTCCACTGCTGCAAAATGTCTGTGGAAGTAGACAAGCCATTTACTGCACTCCAACACTCCTGTGCATGTAGAAGAGTTTGCCTTTCCCCAGCCAGTTGTGGTCATCTATGCTGTGCTGCAGAAATTCTTAAGATCACTAGTGTGGACTCCAAAAGGAATCAGTCAGTTCCCCTCCAAAAGTCACCTTTCTGTGTGCTGAGCCTGTACTAATGTACTTATTTCTCTGCAGGGCTTGTTGGCTTAATTTCAGTGCTGTTTTCATGTGGTCCTGCTATCACTTTGGTCTGCAGGCAGAGTGGGCTTGTGCGTACCTGGAGAGTTTCCTGCAGAGACAGAACTGCAGTGAGATGCTTTGACAGCTGGACACATTTTCGCTGCTGGGCCCAAACTTTTCTCATTGTCATACCACTCTGAGTAGCTGAGTCCTTCCAGCTGGTAGCGATAGTTTCAGCAGTCACAGTGAACCTGCAGCAGCTGCTCTGGGCACAACAGAGGTAGCTTCAGCTGCCAGGAACTGGACATATTTGACTTTCCTTCTCCAGAAGAATATATAGGTGAGCACCCTCTTTCTTGTCCTTACTCTGGGTAGATATTGCTTATATGACTATAAAATACCTAGAATGGAGAGCAAAAACCCTCTTAGATTCAGATGCCCTGTCTGGTATATAAATGAATTTTCATGATGAACTATGCAGAGAACTAGATATACTGAGCAAGAAAAGACCTAGTGCCAAACATTTAAATTTTCTTTAACACAGCTTTTTTTTTTTTTTTTTTTTTTTAATTTTAAGTTAGATATTTAAGAGGGTCCTTTGCATTTTAGTCTCAATTATGTCTGATTTGTAAATTCATTCATATGCTCCTTAGCACAGCAGACAGACAGAACATCCATAAACCCATTTTTTTTCCAACACATAATATAAATGATCTGCTATTCTAAGGAGAAAAAGCTATGAAACAAAAATGGGATATCACTCAAGAAAAGATTTGAGAGGCAAATAGAACCTGGAAAAGAGAGAACACAGGAAAACAAGACACAATACAGAAGGTATGTCATGTAGGAAACATTACATCCTCCTTCTGAAGACAGATATCGTCAAACCTGCTATTATCAAAACAAAAGCTTCTTTGACCATAATTGGGCATAAAGACATTGGGTCCTTTTCAGGCTAGCCCTGTGTTAAGCTGACGTCTGGGTTATTCTGACTTTTTCATCAAAACAGGTCAGACTAGTGGTAAGTTTGCTCAAAAAAACCATGTATTTACTGTCAGTGCCTCCAAGATCCCACTCCCCAGGAGAGTAAGTGCATGGGAGGAAGGGTGAGGGACAGGACAGCACCAGATCTGTCACCATACTGGTGTACTATCATTAGAATATGGATTTGGTTAAGCATGCTTTTGGAGCAAAACTCATATGGTAGTCTTTTATAAAGTCCCAGGTCATGTAATGATTCAGAAGATGAACCCTTAGAGCAAGCTGTAAAGCACATTCTTATTCACTCTGAAATTACTCAGGGTATTGCCATTGCCTGTGCTCATTCTGGACATTAGATTTGCACTTACCTGCCCCTGAACAAGGGTGAATCAAGACAAGCTTTCAAACATTATTACCTAGGCAGTAATTAAATGCTATCCTCAGCTGAAGGAACACAATATGTAGGACTTTAGTTTCTCATGTCCCAGCTTGCTAACAGCTATTGACTGATATCTTATAGCACAAGCAGTGACACTGGCAGGTTTTCACTGATAACTAAAAGAAGGAAAATACAATATGGTTTTCATCTGATTAAATATACAGTGGTTACTGCTTTATTTTTCTAGCTTTTGCTGCTTTTTTTTTTTCTATATAATTCCTGTAAGTATAGAAAACATAAGCCAGGCCCTCTTTCAAGAACATACTTTAGAAGCCTTTAAGAAAAAAACAAAACAAAACAAAACAAAATGAAACAAAACTAACAACAACAACCTCCCAAATGTATTCATACTGGGATCTGGAATGCTGTAAGATCACTATGCAGAGCTCTGGTAGGAAGCTGAGCAATGTACTGCAAAGGAGCTGAAGAATATGTTTGCTTTGTGTTTGCTTCACAAAGTTCTAGAGTACTTTGCAGCCATCTTTGTCATGATGCACAAACAGAAGATC
This sequence comes from Anseranas semipalmata, assembly GCA_013399115.1. NCBI lineage: Eukaryota > Metazoa > Chordata > Aves > Anseriformes > Anseranatidae > Anseranas > Anseranas semipalmata. The sequence continues at coordinate 153,316 of VXAA01006778.1, read as the reverse complement.
CAGAGTATGCAACGGAGGGGAGAAAGTTGTAGTGGATAAAAAAGCATTTATGAATTCTGTGGAAATCTCTTGGAGGTGAAGAGTCTTAGAATCTTCCTTTTCACTAAGGGAAAATTAGACCTCTTTGAATCAAAAATATGGAAGTCATCCTTACCTCATTGTGTTCTCTAGAATCTGCAGACCTGGACTTTGAGAAAGCTTTATAAGCTACATATATTCTGCTCATGATGATAGAGAATCTGAGTGACTCTTAAAAGTTATGGAGATGATATAACACATTTATTTGTTTTATTACCCTGAAAGAAGCAATGTTCTTTAGTGAAGCATTTGTTTTCCCCTAAGTCCAGCTATGTTGCTGATGGCCACTGTGCTTTTGTCTTGCTATGGAGGATGCTGTGCTATGGGCAGGAGGTTTAAAGAACAAACGGGAACCTTTGTTTCCCTTCATTTACAGAAAAGAAAACAAGACAGAAGGAGGAATGCTGAGCAGCTGCCTGAAAGCTGCTTTGGTTCAGCTTCATTTTGACATGATGCCTGAATTGTTTTTTGATAAAGTATTTTATATATTGGAAGAAAGCACAGAACTATAGATGTGATAAGCAGTTCTATTTAGAATTTATGTTGTCTGTCGACTAGAGACAACAGGGTAACTTCTAGTAAGCAGGTGCTGTGCTCTTTGAAACAGAGCACTGAAATCTGATATAATACCTAATGGTGGAATTAACAGTGAATATGATAAGGTAAATGCACTATTGTCAAACTCTGCTTAACACCTATTTCATCATATGGAGAGCAAAGAAATCATGGCAGTACAACACAGTGGCAGCATGAGTATCTGTCTCATTTAACATCATGCTATTGTTGTCAGTTGGGAGAGCAGTTACTCAGTTTGGTGCTCTCCACTGAATATCCAGGATCATTTGAAGTCGGTGGAAATGTGAGTGCTTGTAGTGTCTGTTTTTTACATTGTAGCGTTCTGCAACCTTAAAAACAGATGTCTGAAATAGTTTATTGTGCTTTTCCTCAAATATTATACAGCACCGGTATGTGCAGAGCACAAAGGATTACCTCAGCAGCATTGTGTAAGTCTTTGTCTTTAGTTTATAGTCTCTGTGATCTATTGTATGTAAACCTTTTTACAGGACTGGGAAGGGATGGTTTCCTAAGTAAAATTAAACACTGTACTATGCAAAAGTTTTAGGGCTCTCCTGCTCTGTAAATGGACACACTGAGGACCCAAAAATAGAAAGACTTTGGAAATAGTTTTCATCAAGTAATTTTGACCCATGGAAACATTTTACACTAGACCACAGAAGAAGATGTTGGTTTTGGTGCTGGCAACAACAGGACTAATTTTCCCAAGGGATAGAATAAACATTCTCTCCATTCTCTCACATTTTGAAATTTCAGTGGGGAAAGCGTAGCTGTTTTTATCTTCCTTTCTCCTAGTTCCTGCATCACTTTCTTCTGTGAAAGACAGTGAAAATTAGAGTCAAGTACCAATGTAGCTACAGTTCAAAGAGCACTAGATGTTTCCAAGAGAAATGAGTGACCTATCATAATGTTTTGTTCAGGCATCTGTACCGTCATTCAGTATAATGAATACATTCTTGTCTTCATGCCTGAAGAATCATGCCAGCAGTAAGCCTTTATACTGAATAAGAAAGCATGCTATTTCTCTATAGAAAAATGTTAATCCAATCTGTCTAATTTACAGCTTGATTTAATGGTCAGATCCCTGTTGGAGATTGTCAATATTGTAATTGTATTGTGTTGTAATAACATGGAACCAATCATTGTATAAGCCAGGCTGTGAGTGCTTACATTTAAAACCACTGAACACCAGGATGTGATGGGAATCGGGTGCTAAGGACAAGATTTGCAAAGATGCAGAGAGCACATCTGAAAATCCCAGTAAAGGAGCTACACAAGGGTTATTCGAAAAGCATTGGAGAGCATGCAGCAGAAGTCCATGGACTCATTCCCTTGGTTTCCTTTTTCCTAGCAGAATACCTTTATTGGTAGCTGGGGACTCATGCAGCTGTTTGCTCTCCTGCTCTCATCTGATGAATCTCATGTTGATACATCTTTAAAGGAAGAGGTAGGAGTACACAATTTCTGTAGCTGGTCTCTTTCCTATAAGATGGAATACAACCCATAAGATGGGTTTTTAAGGAGATGCCCTTGGCTCTGTGCCTTATGAGAAGTTCAGTCTTGTGCCAAACTATGTATTTTAAAGAGCAATGCTAAGCTGAATGGCTTAGTGATGTGCAGGTACAAACAGATCCTGTGCTGCTCAGCCATGTTAAGATGGCAGCATTCTGGGAGAGGCACAGTAACAAAACCAGGAGCGTATGGAACTTTCTTGTTTAAGTTGTAGATGCCTACATTCTTCTTAAATCTATGTAATATATCATAGGTTAAATTCAGTAAAAGATTAGGGAATTTCTTGCATGGAACTGAGCTACATGAAACCTGGAGACTGTCTCTTCCTTAGTACCATCTAACCCTAGAACTGCATAAATTCAGATGGCCTCTCACTGTAGGCCATAATTTTTCTGTGTGGCTAGAGTTTTGGTTGTCCGTATAGCTGTACCTGCCTAACTCTGAACAGGTGGGTACTCATCTTCCTCCAAAGCCTAATCAGAATTATCAAATAATACATTCCTCTCTCATCTCTTCTGAAAGGTTCAGCATGGTAGGCCCGCATATAGAAGCCTATTGCTTAGAGCACTCTCCCACAGGGAAGCACTCGTACTATACTCACCTCACCTGAAAGGACCTATTGCTGAGCATCACATTGTGGGCTCATGTACAGGAGTACTTGCCCTTGTCTTTTCTTTGTCCTGTTCTATTAAGTGCAGTGAAAGAAGCTATAAGCATTATTGTCAGCATCACTAGCAAAAGGCTTCCATTTGTCACAGTTTCCCTGAATGTATCTACTTTTTCTATCTGAAAGCTTTGTCTGGAGCAATTCAGAAGTCACAGACGTGCATTTTGTGTGTGCATATCAAATCTACCCCACATGCACAAATCAGCTGTCCAGGGCAAATACAGTAAGTTCAAAGCTTCTTGGAGGCATCTGGCCTACTGCACATGTGGTATACACATTTCCTGCATGGAAAAGGCAAGGCAGCAGACTCATGGACATGCAATAAATGTATGAGTGCATGCAAATACTTTTGTCTAGGTTAGCAGCCCTGGTGTTCCAGGCTCATGATCCCACATGCCCAGATCTGTGACTCTGCCATCAAAACTCCAGAGAGTGAAAGGGCTCATGCCAATGAGTTCCTTCTAGACCAGTACTGGGTAAGCTCTACACAAAGGACCTTTCCTGTCCCAATCTAAAGAGCTTAGTACCTACAATGGATCCAGCCCTAGATGGCCATCTGCCTTTTCAGACACTTCTGTGTGTAAATACTTCTGAAAAGCTAATCTCAGTTCCTTTACAAGCTATGATGAAATCCCAGACTACGTAAAGTCTTAAGGCAAAGTGGTTTGACTTGCAGTTATACTGATAATGAGAGCTGCAGTCCATTGCACAGAATCACTAGAAGATCATACAAGTGTTATTTAGGTGCTTTAACAGGGAATTAGGTTTCAAATTTTAGACATCAGGAGTTTAATGTTGTGGTCACAGTTTGTGTGCATATTGCAGAACTTGTGGGTAAAACACTGAATAGAAACTCTTTTTTATCCCTTAGCTGTCTCAGAAATCGTTTCATTAGAGCAGTGCAAAATGTTCACAATGAAACACCAGACCACACAAAAGTCAGGTGGTGTGGAGTTTTGTTACAAACTAGTAACGCAAACCATATTTATCAAAAGATTGCTTAGCATTGTGGAACTCCTGAATGACCTGAAATCAATTTTAAGCATATATGGTGTGTGGCTTTGGATAAGAATCATGCAAAATTCATAGCTTTGCATGGTTTTGATGTGAGGTGCGAATAAGCACCAGGTGAAGCACAGCAATTTCAATTGAGTTTCAATTTGATCAGGATCCGATCCTCACCCGGTGTTAATTGGTGTAGCTCCATTGAAGTCGATATTTTACTCCATTGTGGAGCTACACCAATTTAGTCTAGCTGAGAAACTGATTGAAATTTTCAGTTTGCTCAAACCTGAAAGTCAAAGTCTAACTCACTGGGTGTGAAACTATTTGGATCAAAATGAAAGAAAATGTTTGGACAAATGCTTGTGAAGTAAAAGTAGTTCTATATTTTGCAGCTGGAAGGTCGCAGCCCTGAAATATATATTCCTAATGATATAACCATAAGTTAAATCCATCATTACTTTTTTTCTAACCAATAAAATGACTTTTGCTAAATCTACCTTGTGATATAAGTTTAAAAGGAAAAAAGGTATTTCTACTCAAGTCCTATAATAATCCCAAATCAAACAGAAGTTTTAGAGATGGCTAAGAAAACTTATAACCTTGAGTGCAAAGGAATGCCTAAGAAACCTGTATTTTCTTTTTCAGTACTTATACATTTAATATATAACTGAAAAGGCAGCAAAGGCATGCAAATACTCCATAGGATTGCAAAGATAATCCTAAAAATAACGTTTTCCAAGGCAGCCCTGCAGAAAACTCAGAAATGATATCTTTAGCTTTCATTTTTATTCTACTTCCTTTGTTTATTGTTTCCTTTCAAATGATTCCATCATTCAGAGGATGACTTTCCACTGACTTGCCCTTTTCCTTGAATATATTAAATAAGAGAAAATAGAGAGCTAGTAATGCAACAAGCCATATGCCTGAAACATTGCTAGTGTTTTTCAGAGAAACAAAAGGATGACATTGTGCACCTATTATTAGTGATCGGTATGGTTTCACAGGCTTCATCCACACTCACAAGTCAAGGTGCTGGGTTGCTGGGTGCTTGGATTTGATCAACTGTACCGTTAAATTGCTACAACAGCCCCCGCAGGGCTTTAGTCTGGGCCACTTAGTAGCGCCAGACAATTTCTGAGCACGGTGTAGGAGTTGGCATGCACCAGTGACCGTTTCCAAATGGTACATTGCATGCAGCCCTGTGCTTGGAGGGTGAGAGAATTTAATAATTTAATCTTGGGCCAGGACATGCCCATTGTTTACAGCAGCCAGGATTGACATGCCTAATTTACTTGTGTAGGTACACCCACTGTGTCTCATTCTTGGCCTGTCAGCCATCTTATCTATTTCATTTTTTCTCTTCTTTTGGATTCTTATGTTTGATTTAGACTTGCTTTATTCATCTAACAACTTCTGGTCACCACACGGCATAATGTCAGTTCAGATATCTCCCGTGTGTTTGTTGCACTTGTTAGTAAGACAAATTTTAGGATATCTTTTCGTATTGGAAAAAAAAAAAAAGCAAATTTGTCTCAATTTAACAGAAAAGAGACTAGAGTTCTTTGCCTTCAATGCAGTCTAATTCAGGATACTAAATATAGGTGATTTTACAGTACACTATAAAAGAAAAATGAAGATGGATTTCTAGTATGAAGGCAATTTTTTTTTGGCAAATGGGTGAAAACTGAGAAAGAACGATGAGGAAATTTATTTTTCTCAGCGGAACAAGTGAAAACTCTGGATTGACACTGGTAAAACACACTATAACTGCCTTCTCACTTAGATTGCAGGGCATTGTTAATGTTTACATTCCTTTTCCCTTTCTCTAGGTATAAAAGTATTTAAGGTCTTGTGTGCTGAATCTGTAACAATTTCTGATGTCATTGCTTTTGCTTGTTAATGAGAAATAAGAGGGAGGGTGTAGAAAAGTATCAAAGATTTTATGGGAACTCTGGAAATAAATACCCAAAACTTCCCACAAATTTTGAAATCTGAACTGTGTCTTGGTTTTACAAATGACTTGCAGAGAACTATTTTTTTTTTTTCCTAAAATAAACAACTGACAGCATTTACCAAAAACGTTCTGTTTTATGGCAAATGAAGGAGGGGGTCATTTCACTAGAATGACTTTCCATGAGCATATTCTGTTTGGTCGCTTTTCATTGGAAAAATAATAGTCAACTCTTTCCAGAGAACACTTTGGTTACAAAATCAAGAGATCTTGACACAGACACAGCCTGTGCAGTGAGAAATACTCTTTAAACCGAGGGCACAGGACATATCCAAAGATATGAGCTAGAGTTTGGTGTGGGATCATTTCCAGGTGTAGGAGAACTGCTTCTATTTTGTCTCTATCTGAGAAAACATTAGCAAAAAGTAACGAGCTCCCTTTTCTCCCTATTTACTAATGCTGTTGATCCCTGGAGACACTTATACTAGATGGCATGGTTGTTAAGCTATAACAGGTTAAACAGGCCTGAATGTTGTAAGTATGAGAAAGAAATCCCCTGCTGCAGGACTGGGAAACCTCAAGCTCATCTCTTTTCCCTCAGGTGGGTGAATGATGGAGAGCAGGATCCTGCAGAGAGGACTGGGATTAAAGACCGAGCTTTAAAGAGTGAGAAGAGTGTGGAGAGGAATCCCCCAAGACATACCATTAGAACAGAATCCATTGGAGAGGAGGGATGATCCAGTGGTCGATGAAAGGTCCAGGCTGAGAGCTGGGAGATCTACGGCAGCCAGAGGTAGCTCTTGAAAGGTTGGCTGCTTGCCTGTCTGACTGTTTGGGGTGAGGTTGAAGCCCCAGACCTGCCAAATTCTGTGTGCAGCTCTCTGTTGTTTTGTGAGTTGGGACTTGGAGTTCTGACTCAGTGCCAAGTGCCTGTATGCGCTGCACCTACTGAAATATTTGGGGTATTGTCAGGCATTGTAAACTTATTCTTGGGGTGTGATCATACAGAGCTATTCTTGCTAGCATTCCATACAAAAATATCATTTTAAGAGGTGTTGTGAAAAAGATCACTGGCTGAAAAGTTAATTTCCTGCCCAAATGGATGAAGCCTGCAAGGTAAAAGAAATGTATTTAAAGAAATCAGCTATCTAAATCAGTCTATTTCAAAAAGAGTTTACTTTTGTCAATAAGGCAGAATCTTGTGAATCTACACACTTCATAATTTGCACATAAGGTTGGCAGTCTTTCCCCACTTTTTGGCAATGATTTAATAGCAGAGAGCTGTAGCAAAGGCTCATATTACTAGGATTATGTTATATTACACAATATACTGCAGCATATTTACAGAAGAACCTTATTAATTTGTGTTAATATGAACACATCCACTGTAAATTATTGATTTTTTTTTCTTTTTTTAATGCACAGCAAGGGTCACATTTCAAACCAGCACCTTGAACAAGTAGTAATGTGGTATGATGCTGGAAGTGGGGAATGGACCAGATGTGAGAAATCTTCCTTTTAGATCCAGATGAGGACATTTGCCTCCATGCTATTGGATCAGTAGTCAGGAGACCTGTATTTTGTTCCTGAATCAGGAACAGATTTGCTGTGTGACTAAGTAACACTTAATCTTTCTTATTCAGTTCAGCAACAGTCTGTGAAATGACGATAAGACTTTGATGCCTTTGATATTCTCTGCTTTAAGGTCTTGTGTACAGTTTGTATGAGGTAGCATTATTTGCTCTCGAAAGGCTTCCAGTGATTGCTCATAAACCACTTTGGTTGGAATCACTGGAAAGTGGAGTGGCTTAAAATACCTTTGCACGGGGTGTAAGAGGAAGTAGAATTTGGTCCTTGTCTCTGAAAGACTATCTAGAAGGAATTTGAGACCAAATCCAAGTTAAATCACATAGATAGCAGTTCTCTTCAGTTAAAAAAAAAAAAAAAGTGGTTCTTGAATCCACAATCCGTCAGGAAGCATTTTTATTTATCTGGACAGTGATTACAAATAGGAAAGAACAAAACCTGGCCATATATTATACACCCTAATGTTAACGAGGAGATGATATTTATTCCATCTAAAAAGGTGTTGCTGGCTAATTACATGATTAAAAATTTGGCTTGGCATTATCTGAGCTTGTACAGCAGATCTGACCTTGCTTTATGGAGGATTTTAAACAGGATTATTATGAAGTAGCGAGCAACTAATTAAAAGATGGCAGGTTTCCAGTTTCCAGTTGATGACCTGCTGCTGCTGCTGCTGCTGCTGTTTGTTGCTGTCCCTAGGGTGAGTCGAGCAATTCGATACTCCGCTCCGGGATGTACAGAATGTTCTGTGGTGTTCAAGTCAGGCGTTCTATGGAAACTTAGCAGGATCTTGCATCCTCAGTGCTTTTCATGCGCTCTAGCAGGGGAGAGCTGCCAGAAAGCCAAACCAAACATTTTTATGGGTTTCCTCAGGCCCTACCTCCACATCTTGTTGAAAAATTAAAGCACACAATCATGGGTGGGTCTGTTGAAGTAAGCAGGCACTATTATTCCAGGTTTCCAAGGTTGTTTTTCAGTCTATGGATCTAGTCAATTAAGGAAGAGCACATCTAAACTCTGAAATTTCACATGAAAAACCTCAGCCCAGGAAGAGTTTCTGAATGTTGCTCAGCGACTGCAACAAGAAATTAGAGATGGTAGAGATTTTGCTAGAAACATGAATATCACAGAAACTTAACAGTTTAGTTTTACCAATGAAACAGAATTTCAGATTAAAAGGTCCAGTAACACCCTTCTGTTACCCATTTCCCTCCCAATGTTTGAATTTATAATATACTTAGAACAAAGTCATGTCAGATTTTTTTTACTCATTACGGTTAGATAAGAGTATAAATCCTATGACTTACTTAAGTGTTATCTGTGGCAGCTTGGAATTCAGTGCTGGTTAGCCACCTAAATATATGCCCAAAGTTTCAGATTAAGATTTCAGTCCACACTCTGCTGTGCTGTGGCTATATGTTTAGCATTGCTTGACCAGCTAGTTGCAGCTTGCACACACATCCTCAAGCAAGTTTTAAATCATACTTCTTGGCTGCCATGTAGACGTGCCTTTAACCCCTGCATAGCAATGCCAGACAGTAAGCTTCTTTTCTGATGCAATTTTCTTGCATTCTTTCTGCATCCCCATCTTTGATCTAGAAAGATCATACTGGGTGGATAGGAAGTTAGTCCGTGCTGTATATTTAGTTCATGTTACAGAAATTAGACTTCAACATTTCAAGACCTATGCATACCTAAGCGCAATTAAAGGGATTTTATTTCTGTACCCTTTTAAGAGATTAAACAGTAGATGCCAATTGTGCCAAAATGTTTTTCTAGTACAAACTCTGCAGGAGCCAAAAAATACAAGACATCTTCAGCCAGAGGCATTGCCAAGTGCAAGCATTCAAAATAAAGCTGTAATGTGATGGGGTTGCATGGCACCATTTAATACGAGGACAAATTTGCAGAATTTCCTGGCTAAAAGCCCTGAGCTACATAGTTCTGCATGACATGAATCTCTGAAATTGATCCATGCCAGGATTTGAAACCCTATTATTTTTGGGGGTGAACGAGTAGGGGGACTCCTATTGCTTTTGTACCTAAATACCTTTTGTACCTAAATATTACACAGCTCCCCAACATTTATGATGAAACTTACCATTTGCACTCTTAGTGTCTCATACTGTGTTTTCCAAACGCTTATCCTTTTTGATTTGTGAGTCATGAATATCTCTAAATGATATGAATCTTATAACTGCAATTCCCTTGTATATATTAGTTCAGGAAGGGTCTCAATTCTTAAAACTCATATAGGAGACAGTCAGAGAGGGGAATAAACTGATTTCTTTTTGTTTCTGCATTGGTTGGATGGGAGACAGACCAATCTTGTTCTAAAGGCAGTCTCCCTCAAATATGTTTTATACTATGGGCTGAGCTCTGCCCACATGAATGCTTTAGAGTCCTTGGTTCGCAACAACCTAGAGGCTCCTGGAGCTGTTAAAGTCCCATTTTGTTCCTTCAAAGTGGAAAAAGGAGCCTGGCCCAAATTAAGCTAGGAGTGCTGTTCCCAAAGCATACCAAGCTTTATGGGACTTCAAGCACAGTATTTCAAACTCTTAATTCAGAAGTATAGGGGAAAGCAATCGCCACTATATTATGCCTCTTTTTCTAAACAATCCAGTATGTTTTCTTTTTGTGTAAATGTAATGCAGCTGGTTCTAGTGCCATATTTACAGTAAATATCCTTTTTGGTAAACTAAGGGCTTATTGAGGCAGTGCAATAATAATGTGTTAAAGGATTTAATCCACTTTTTGAACAGCTACTAAGCATATATTTTTTGAATGAATGAATAATCTGAGCATGTAGAACAAAATCTTAGCAATGTAAAGGGTCAGAAATGAGCCATTGTTTGTATTTTTAATTCAGTGCTTATGAAAGAATTGTTACTCTTGAAAGAAATGTGACTTTGCCTGAATTTAGCAAAATAAGGAGTTCAAATGAAAATATGGAATTTTCAGTCAGAACCTATTCCTTAAATTTAATGAATTAGTTAGACACAGAAAAATGTTAAAATGGGACAGCCCAAGTATGGGATGAGAATGACTTTCTTCCCTTCTTTAACAGTGTTAAGAATTGACTTGTGTTATTGTTTCTATCATTGATGCAATCAAATTTAAACATCATTTTACCCTGGTTATTTTTTCTGCACCTTTTTGGATTAAATGATATTCCTCAGTAGAGATGATGGCTGTTCATGCTTGTTTCCTTCAAAGAGATTTCCTGCATAATGCAGACATGAGTAAACTATTGGAAGCAAATGCTTCTCTAGCACTTTTCTGTGAGCCTGCTTAACTATAACTATATCATTTATATGACATAAAATAACTGTAGAAGCCTGTTCATCCGAGGACCTTAAGTAGAAAACTAATGTTAGCTTTAAAGGAACCTTAGGAACCTTTTAAGTTGACCACTTAATTCAATACTTTTTCAGTTATACCAGTATGACTCTCTAATGTTGAATTCATCTTCATTTCAGACTAGTCAAACACGATTTTAGCCTGAGTTTTGGCTTTCAGATTTGAACACCTGACATGAGAATTCATTTTGCCAGGCTGAAATTGCTAACAGGTAATGGACATTTAGCTGGGTCAGAAGGTAATGTGGCATCCTTTGCCGTGAAGGGTTGCATAGTTATCTAATAGAGAATGGTCATCCTACCTATTCTTCTGCTCCTGCCTCTAATTTGCAGAAGACTTCACTGTCACAATGAAAAAATTGCTTGTGTAACATCATCTCCTCAGAGAGCTACTGGACCTCTAGAACCAAAAATTGTGTCCAGCTGGGCATTTATCCTTCCAAGTGAATTCATCAGACAGAAACATAGGCGTGGAAATGAACTCCTGCATTATATATTCAAGTTGTTTGATATAGCTACCATATATTTTCACAGTTGGTTAGTTTTTTCTGAAGAGCACTTATGTTTTTTTGTGTCTCAGCTCTGGAAAGGAACTTCCATCAGAAGGTTACTGCTGTAATGGCTAGACACCATATTTCAGTTTCCAGCCTCCAGTAATTTATGACCACAGCTTGCTGAATTATTGTGCCAGCACTAGCTGTTGGCTTATATATATGTATTCTGCTTTCCTGATGTTTACTCACTCACCCACCGCAAATTAATTTTATAAGGCTACACCAGCTGAACTTAGTTTCTTCTCATATGATAGAGTATTAATTCCTCTGGCTATCCTAGTATGTCATCTCTACACCTTTTCTGGTGCTAAATTCATTTCTCTTGAACACAAGTTGTACGCAGTATTGCAGATGAGGTCCTCTCAAAGTTGCACACTAACAATTTGCTGCTCTTCCTCTAGTGTTGTCTTAACAAAGCATCACTTTGGTAATTTGTAATCCTGCCGCAGTCATCTGATAGTTCCACAGCAGACCCTACTGAGTCTTTTCAAAATGAGCTCTTAGCCTTCAATACAAGTTTTATGATTTTCATCACTGAATGTCATCTCATTTCAGTTCACAAATCACACAGAATCACACAGAATCACACAGAATCGTTCAGGTTGGAAGAGACCTCCAAGATCACCTAGTCCAACCTCTGACCTAACTCTAACAAGGCCCACACTAAACCATATCTCTAAGCTCAACATCTAAACGTCTTTTAAAGACCTCCAGGGATGGTGACTCAACCACTTCCCTGGGCAGCCCATTCCAATGCCTAACTACCCTTTCAGTAAAGAAGTTTTTCCTAATATTCAACCTAAACCTGCCCTGACGCAACTTTAGCCCGTTCCCCCTCGTCCTGTCACCAGGCACGTGGGAGAAGAGACCAATCCCTACCTCACTACAGCCTCCTTTAAGGTACCTGTAGAGAGCGATAAGGTCACCCCTGAGCCTCCTCTTCTCCAGGCTGAACAACCCCAGCTCCCTCAGCCGTACCTCGTAAGACTTGTTCTCCAGACCCCTCACCAGCTTCGTTGCCCTTCTCTGGACTCTCTCGAGCACCTCCATGTCCTTCTTGTAGTGAGGGGCCCAAAACTGAACACAGTAATCGAGGTGCGGCCTCACCAGAGCCGAGTACAGTGGGCACAAAATACCCAATTCATTTGGGCACATTGGGCACATTGGGCACAAATACCCAATTCTCTGACGTATGACTCTTATCTTTGTGTTGCCTGCAGACTTTCTCAGCATACGTCTGTGTTCTAGAACCAGGGGATTAATCAAAATAGTAAACAAAATCAATCTCAGTGGCAAACTTTGGTGAAACTGTTAGTAACCTCACTTCCAGCCCGACCCTCTCTCTTTCAATTTTACACACTACTCTCTCCATTTTTATGTGTTGGGCTTCATGCTAACATATGTTTTATTTAGAGACTGCACTTTGTAACTGGATCTGGGAAGAGAATCTAGGTCAGCATTATTATCCCTGGCAGGTGTTTAGTAAATAGTTGAAAAGTCCATTAACACACTTTTTCTCTTAATTGTGCCTTGCCTAAGCAGTCTGTTAGTTTTCATATTAGCTGTAGTAGCAGAGGTGAGGGCAGTATTCATGCTGGGATTTGGAATGACGATGTCATTGGTTTGCCCATAAATGATTTGGTTTTTGTATTTTTTAAAAATATTTATTTAGCGCACAAAATGAGAAAATATTCAAAACACATCTTCTAATTAAAAATTATGCTGAGACTCTCAACAATATATTGATGTTCTACATTTTGGTCATGTATCAGCCCAGATTTTGATGAATAGCATAACACTCAGCTAAACTGCATTACTGAGACTATCTTGTCCTATACTGTCAGATCAGCCAAGCCCAGGTTAAGTTGTGTTTTCTTTACTATGAATGCATTTTCTTTCTCTTTCTCTTTCTCTTTCTCTTTCTCTTTCTCTTTCTCTTTCTCTTTCTCT
>VXAA01006778.1:126048-140019 GCA_013399115.1 Anseranas semipalmata | reverse complement strand
CCTCCCTCCCTCCCTCCTTTTCTCCCTTCCTCCCTTCTTGTATGTGTGTGTTTCATGGTCAAGAGTGTGAGGTCACAAGTTTCCATTTCATTTAAGGCAGGAGTGCATCAAGGTCCTTATGAATGGTAGTTTAATAGTACTACCCTCCCCTAAAATTTGGAATATTGGCTCTGTCACACCCATAATAAGTCTGCTTTCTTTTATGGTTGTGTATGCCAGAGTGTACAAACAGCTAGTTGGCTTTAACTGCAGGTGTCTTACCTAGAACCACACTGGGAAAAGCATTGAAATGGGGTCCAGGATCTGAAAACAAAAGGTTCTTATGAGATCATTCTTCAGCTCTGGAATCCAACACAGTGAGTGTCTATTGCTCTCTTTATTTGTACCTCAGGCAGTTCAAGCTATACAAAGAGCACTGTTCTTGGCCTCAACTAAAAACAATCATAATATCAGGGAGAGTTCCACAGTGGAATCCCCTCTACAACCTAGTTACACATCACATGGGCCAATGTTCTCTATCCTTCAATCAAATAAACCAGCCAGTGGCTCCTCTCACTGGCACAACTAATATTTCCCACCAGGGCAATGAGTCTTTCAGGCTCTGATTTTTTCTGCTCACAGTTCTGAATGCACATTAGCATTTGAATTGAGGCAGCTAGATCTGAGCAGGCTCCAGGACCCATTAAACTTCATCATCTTGAAGTTCACTGGCATCGTTATAAAAACAAAAAACAAAAAACACAAAAAACACACACTTAAAAAATGAAGCACACATTTCACATGCAGTAAGTATAACTTTCATCACTACAAGTATTTCCATATTCAAAAAATGCAAGTTTATATTTGATCAGTGCTATATGAAAGAAACTATTATCTGAACTTTCCATTTTGGTTGAGTAAGTGCTGTTTAATTTGTAACTTCTCAGAAGATTAATTACAAAAAAGAGAAACAATAATGATAAATGGAAGGTTTTGTTTATCTAGATTGATTCAAAAATAAACAGGATCATAGGGCTGGCAAGTTACACATTAGTCTGAACTGGTACTAGAGGACACATAAAAATCCTTTTTTGGGTGGGGGTGTGGGTCTGGTGAAACTTGGTATGCCTAAGAAACTGTAGCTAAGACTGATAGACAAAGCTGAAGAATTAAACAACTGGTTCACTTTTTAGGGTAGCTGTATCTTACATACACAGGATTTGTAGCTCTTCAAAGATATTCTGCGCTTCATACAACCATTTTGGTGTTTAAAAACAAGATAACAGCACGTTTCTTTCCACAAATGTTGTGGTTTTGAATTAAAGTCACATTTAAGTTGGAAGTTACTGACTGAAACTTTAGAGGAGATTTTTTTGGGGTGTGATTTAGTTGCAAAACACTTAGGTATGATTTATTCATATTGTTAGTAATAATTAAAGACAATAATGTTTTTACTTGCATCCTTATATTCTACCCTCACCTGGCAAACTGGTCACCTTCCTGTTAACCTTTTCCCTTGAAAACTGATTATTAATTCTGACTCTTTGGTTTGGTTTCTTAGCCTGTTTCTAATTCATGGCAGTATTTTACCTCTCACCCCAATTTAGTTGCCGTAAGAGTTTTTTGTGCAACAAAGAAAATGCCCCTTTAGAAAAAAGGAATTGTGAAAGACTCTTAAAGGAACCTTATCAAGCACTTTAATTCTCTCTCTCTTTTTTTTTTTCCTTAAAAAACTTTTAAAGAAAAGGAACTAATATAAAAACATATCTACAAGATAAATATAGAAAATAATGAAATAATGAAAATATTAATATTGCTCTGCTGTTTTGGAAACATAGCTATAATAGCTCTGAAGTAGTACATGAAAGCCTGAAGGTGAAACAGAAAATGAATCTGACTAAATCTGGGAGCCAAGCCAACCGCTGATTGCAAGAAGTTTAGATCTAAAGGGTAGTTAGGTGTTGAGTGGACATACTAAACATAGTGATTAGAAAAGGAAAGAATTAATAAATACAGAACATTCATAAAGGGAACCTTCAAGGCAATGGATAGTGCAAAAAGGAAGGTTCTTGGGCCAGCAGAATTCCTAGTCATTTACACATTCCAATAAGTGAAAAGATATCATACAGAAAAAAGCAACACGACTTCTAAAGCATCCTATATATTTGCAATATTCACAATATTCTTATTTATAAATGAGGAGGATGAAAGACATTAAGTATAATCTGACATCTGCCCAAAGATATAACGCTTTTGAATGTCAACTGATATTCTTGGATGCAAAAAAGAAATCTGAATTGGATTTCCTATGGCACAGGAACTTGGAACAACATGAAAGTCAAAGTTTTGGAACAGCACTCAATCTAGAGATAGAAAGTGACATCAGTCTACATGAAGTGGCGTAAAGAAAGCAAAAGGAAAAGTAGGAGGGAGCCATTTTATGTTCATACTCCCAACAGGTACAGTTACATTGACAAGATGAAGGAGAATGAGACAAAACAGAGACTAGCTGAAGCCGTCAGCCCATGTATTGACAATGAGCCAAATCCTGAAGGTGACTCATTATGAAGACGTAAACAATCCTGGTCAGTGACTCAGTGGTGAGGAAGCTTGGCTAAGACATCTGTAGTCCATATAAAGAAAACAGGATGATGAGATTTCTCTGGGGTATGGTAAGATAAACTATGGGACAATAATATTGCACGTGCCTATGATAGCCTGTAGAAAGTTGGGACATTCTTACCCTTTATAGCTCATGGAGGAATGTACATATCACCAACAAAGGAAGCTTTGATTGGCATTTGCCTGGGGAATCTGAGAGGAGCACTGGAAGTGGATATAGTGTGAATCTTCTGAGAGTCTGTGGAGGAAGGAAGAGGGGGGGTGATGGATATCATGACGTAGGGAGTGAATACTGCAATGCAGAGAATATTGCACAGTTTGGCCAGTTAATTTGTTAAGGATTAGAAACCACTATTGTGTATAAGGTCCATTTTCTGTCCAATTTAAAAACTGGCAGTGTGTGCCCAAGAGGATCTCAGCAAAGCAAAATGGAAGGAACACAGATTTTCTAACAGTTATGCTCTGTAGGTGATAGGAATGATTTTAAAGAAAAGGTGAAGATCATGCATATGTACACTGCTTGTAGAAGCATGGTGGACAACAAGAAAGCACTGTCGCTAATAAAAGTTAGCTTGGGGTCAGAAATGGAAACTTTTTAGAATGATTAGAGTAGCTAGAAAGTGATCATATTGCACATTATTTCAGTCTGCAACAAAAGAAAAAGCTATAGGTGAATATTTTTAGACACTGCCTATAACCTTTATCAAATGCATGGAAGTGAAACTCTTCAGTTTATGGTGTAGTAATGAAACACCAGGGACCAGCAACAGCAGGCAAAGCTGTTGATATGTTCTTGTCACTATTTGTGACCCAGACTTGGAACAATACTCTCTTTTTATAGATGCTATAGAAATACACAACAAATCAAAGATCCATGAAGAATTCTATAATCTACAGGTGAATACAGCTGAATCAGAGTTCAGCACCTCTGTGAGGATTAACAAACATGTAACATAAAAGATGTTCTGCGTTAGAGTGAAGTACTTTGCATCAGAACTAAGATATCAATTTTTGAATAGTTTGTATTCTCAGGTGCTATTCCTTGGTTCTGTGGGCTTTTAATTATTTTCTCTCTCCAGCTGCCTCTTTTCTAGGGAAATGCTGCTTCACCTTCATCTACTCTTATTTTTTAAAAGGTACCTCGCACTGTTGCTATTCTACTACAAACACTATCTGATGTTATATCTTAGATGTTGCTTCTGCAGGAGTGGGGTTTGGCTGCTGTGCCTGAATTTTGAGGCCACAGTTGAGGGAAGTGTGTGCGTGGCTCATTCCCACACCTGTTTCCTCCCTGTGTTTCACTTCCAGGGAGTTTTCTCAGGGGTCTGTGTCATGGAGGAGCCTGGGTCAAACGATTCTTCTGTAAAACACACCTCTTTATCTTCCTCTTTATACACACAAGAGAAATAGGGAGAGAAGATTGTTAGGAAGTCATTACTGGAGTAAAATAGAATTACAAGAACTATTTCTCTGCTGGGAAGAGAGCTAGTTCTTTGCTATCGCCTTGTTGTGACTATTTTTTTTGTTTTCTTTGAGACTGGAATATTGAACAGTTTTTAGTGTACTGTTGGGTAAAAGTTAAAGCTGCATGTGATGCAGAGAATTCCTCTCAAGAGATCAGGGAATGTTACCTTCTTGGCTACTGCAATGAAACCTGAAACTTTTGTTTTGGAATTGCATTTTGCAGACTGCAATCCTGTTTGATATTTGGAAAATGTATCAATTTGTCAGCTAAGTGCTGGACTTTTGCAGCATTTTCTCCTAATGGTCTCCTATTAAAACTAATGAGGGGAGAATAAGTTCCTGCTCATCATGAGTAAGGGTACCACAGTTTGGTTCTAAATGAACCAGTAGCTGTGTCCTTGCAATACTTCCCAGTTGCTGACAAAGACCTGACTGAGCTGGCTAAGCCAGGCAAAGAAGCAAAGAACTTAAATTCTCAAGAGCCTGAATCATGGAACATAACTTTAAAGGAAAACATTGATTGGGGATTTTGAAGGAAGCAGAGAGGTTTTAACCACTGTTGCTTAAAAATATGCTGTTGTCTGTGTTCTTTTTGCTCTTATAAAGTTTGACATTCTAAATAAGTTAAAATAAACCCTTAATAAAAATCTACTTTTAGAATTCCCATCAATGCTGCAGAGTACTGATAATATTCTATCTACCTTCACTCAGATTTCATAACTATCTTTTTTGTTGTTGTTGGCAGTTAAACATCTGGGACAAAACTAACATGATTAATTGGGCACAGCGTTAAGTTCTCAGCCTGAGAGCATCTGAAGCTGTCTATTCAGTAAAAAGCAGTCTGAAATGGAAGCTGCTGTAAGCTGCATGGAGCAAAGTAGCAAAGTACCTGACAGGGTTGTGATAGCTTCAGAAGGCTTTCTTCTCAAGTTCATCCAGCTGGCAATCTGCACTGCATCTCCTGCAAAACAGAACAAAGCCCCTCACTTTTTTTGCCCCAAATAAGAATCCATCAGTTTGAACGGATAACGCTCGGGTAAAGTAGAAATTTTAGAATTTAGTGATAACTGAACAGAGATCTGGTAAGAGATGCAGGAATTGTACTGAAGGAGAAAAAGGTGGCTCATTAAAAATGATAAGAAAATCTTAATTCTAGAAGATGTATCCTTGGTGGTTGAACTAGTTCCAAATGATGTTTCAGTTGCTCTCTTATTTGTGGGAAGCAAACAGTTATTTATCCGCTGGAGAGGCTCACACTTTTCAATCTTATAATAAAGAACAGTTTTTTTGAACATCCAGGGTAAGGGTCTCCAAAGTATCTCAGTGACTTTGCCATTAGACAGGCTCCCCAGGTGCTTGAGGCATTTTTTAAAAATGAGAATAAATGTCTAAGTTACTTAAGCACTCCCGAAAACCTTACATCAAACACACATCTGCCTATCAATAAAGCAAGCAATGTTCTGTTCTCATATACAATAGCAAGATGATAAACACACCAGATATGGTGTTCAGATGAGTCATCATGACAGTTCCTCAGGGGACCCAGACCATGAATATCCCTCAATAAGCCAAATTAGGTAGCAGTGAGGGACGACCCTTCAACCCTGTCTGTTGCTATGTTTCAAACAACCCAGTCTGTTTCTATGCTTCAGGAACATACTCCTTGTTAATACCCTGGGCCAGCTACATATTTCATAGTTAGCATCACAGAGGAAGCGTGGTTACTAAGCGGATGTTACTCTCTCTGTCCCTCTTGGGTAGTTAAAAGGAAAGAAAATGAAATTTCATGTTGTTAACCCCCAAAATTTTGATTTCTGCCCCTAGCAGAGCTTTAGTGACAGTAGGCTCAAAAATATGAAATCATAAAAAATTATTATAAATGAGCCATCCTAGGATTTCAGCTACGGTACCTTTATCCAGAGCATATTCTAAGGCATCACCTCCTATGCAAACTGCAGTTAACGTGCAACTTGTTTTTAGGACCAAATCTGTAATATCGTCAATGCTCTTGTCACTGAGTATGTTCTCATTTGGGCTAACTGGACAACTCTGCCCAGTTTTCAGGACTGTATCAGAGATTTATCAGTTTAGAGGTTTTGGGATGCTTTAAATCCTTTATGACAAGGAAACTTAGTATGCTGAGATCATGCAAGCTTTTTTTTTTTTTTTTTTTTTTTCCTGATGATCCACCTTGCATAGTATTTATCCATCTACAACATTTGCAAGGACATATTTTAAAGCACAAAATTAAACAGTAATCTTCATTTCTCTCTTTCCCGGCCCTGAATGCCTGATTTCTCAACCTCAGTTCTGTTCTAATCTATTTTTGAATCTCTTTGCATACTTTGATGATATATTACTTATGAGATAATATAAAAATGTAGAGTTTTAATAATATGCACTGTTGTGGGTCATAAGTTTTTTTTCTGCTTTGCTTTTTGAGACGGTTTGTGTATTATTTTGAACAGCAATTGCTTGAATTGCTGTGCTTCTGCCACATATTGGACTTCACATCTCTAGGCAGACACCTGTTATTTTCACAATAGCTACTTTTATGTTCTTTGAAGTTGTGACAGGTGTTGCAAAACATAGGGCTTTTTTATATCATGTTGGCTTACTTCTTATTAAATCCAGAAAATAGCTTTTTTCAATTACTTCTTCTGCTTTAAAAGACCTCCTCTTCCCATGGTACAAAGGAAATGGATATTTGTTTCGGGGTTCATATGTTAAAATTAAGGAGAAACCAGGCCTAATACAAACACAGAAGTAATGACCCCTACCTTTCCTGTGGTTTATTCTGTAAGTGAGTTGTTATCCCACTGGAACATGAGAAGGGTGTCATTGCCTCTTGGTTGAGAACACTAGTGGGCAACAGCTTTTGGGTTAGTAAACATTTTCAGTTCCTTTTGCACTGTACAGTACCTTCAGATGTCACAGCTCTTGCAGTCTCCTTGATTAGTTTGCTGAGGGTCAGCTCAGAAAACTTTTGGTGTTCTTTTCCCGTAGCTTATTTCACTTTCTTTCAGTGTCAAATTGGAAAGCAAAGGGGGTTTGAAGAGGCTTTGACCCTATTCCTGCCTTCTTCTAATAAATAAATACCATTGTTATTATTATTTATTATTGTTATTATTATTATTATGACTTGCTATATAAAAATTTTGACTAGACATAACAGAATACTGGTTAATGAAGAGGAGTGATATCTGTGATGGGGAACAGAATAAGGAAAGGTTTCTTTCTGATGGATCTGAAGCACAGGTAACCTGGAGGTTCACATCCTTGGCTATAAACTCAGGCAGATCCCTGGGGACTGAAAGCCATCTGATTTTCTTTTTGTGATTTCCTCTGGGTTCTACTCTCTACTGGAGTTTAACTCCAGTCTTCTCAGAAGCATGGCCTAGTGCTCCCTGGGTGTATTCCCTGGTGTATTTCCCTTGCTTATAAGTTTTTGAAAAATCATGCAAGATCATGTTGCTATAACATTTTAACCCTGCTCCACTTGGGAATCAATATCTTGCTCCAAACACCAGTTGACAGATGTTGGTCTGCCTGTTGACTTTCCAGTCCTATGAATTAATTTGTAGTATAACTGCTTGCTTTGCAACTGCAGTTTATGTGGACAGTAAATGTCTAATTTAGCAAAGTATTTAAGCATATGCTTTAATTTAAGCTTTTGCTTTACTTTACACACTCAGAAAATGCTTGAAAACATGTTTAGGTACGTTACAGAACTGGGGTCATTGGTCAGTATTTCAGCTGGTGAATTGCTAGTATTAAAAGTAAAAACACAGTGTAGTTTGTTTTGGTACTACAAAAACTGTCAGTAAAGCTATTAGGTGTTCATTGCTTCATTTACCTCTTCCACTTCATTCTATGGCACATATTATAAATGAGGAAGGATACCAGGATTTAAAAGAAATGCTGGCCTCTTGACCTTATTTCTTTTACTGTGAAG
Source organism: Anseranas semipalmata (assembly GCA_013399115.1). NCBI lineage: Eukaryota > Metazoa > Chordata > Aves > Anseriformes > Anseranatidae > Anseranas > Anseranas semipalmata. The sequence goes on along the minus strand of VXAA01006778.1, from coordinate 131,999 downwards.
ACTGGACGTGACTGCATATCTTTAAAAATGAACTCTGAAATTTTTTCAACATTGTAATGTAGTGCTTACTGATACTCAATTTTTAACAATTTTGGTACATTTTTAAAGCCATTTGTATTGCTACATATATATATATATTAACTTGTATGATTTTAGAAAGACATCATTACTTTCTGCAATTTGATTTCTAAGCAGCATTCTGCATACAAAAGACCCATGTCATAAAGTAGTTGTTAGATTTTTAGCTAGTATGTTTGAAGGCGGACTGTGCTCAAGCCAATACACCCTACCTCTCAGCTAAACGTGGCTGTGTAGCCTCTGCATTGGAGCTGGATTGCAGCAGGCTGGGACCAGAGACAGAGGAATTGAGGGAACTGCCTGCACCTGTCTGCACAGGCATGTCTACCGTCTCACTGGATATAATTCACCTCACAGGCTTGGAAAAGAGCACATGCATTTTTCAAATCCCACTGGAGCCTTACATTGAGGACTTAGTGATAGAGAGGTCTCCTGATACCTATATATTCAGTGTCAAATTTTACTCATTTTGTGAATGCATATACTGTACCTGCATGTTGTTCTGAGGTGCTACCCATCGGTAAACCATTCCTCTGATAGTTAAAGCTATTACAATATTAACCAACTAAAAAAAATAGATGCTATTCAAACAGATGTATCTTTCATCAGCCTAATATGTTTCAATCCATTCAAGCACAAGGCATTTTCTACACTAAGTGATACAGAACAATCACAGAAGTTGATATAAACATATATACAAGAATCAATCCACATTGTGTATTATTCCAATCAGCATTGTGGACATTAAATACCTAGAAATTCCATAAGGGTGTCTGGTGTATTTCCAAAAGGGAAACATGTCAGAACTAGCAGCTTTGTGGAAGCTGCTGTGGGGCTTAGGAGTGGGGACAGCTAGGAAAATCTTCTTGCTTCAGAATAATCACATTGGCCTTCTGAACTTTTAAACTGCAAAATTATTAAGGCAAAGTTGTAGTTTTCTTTTTTTTCTTTTTTCTTTTTTTTTCTTTTCTTTTCTCTCTCCATAAAATGGTACAACAGCTATGTTGCTGCAGCACTTTGATTTCAGCATTGGGATACTGCATTACATTTACAGCCTCATATGAGGAAAACAATATTTTATGATGTAAAGACAGAAAAAGGTTCTCCTATTCTTTTTAATGCTGTGCAAACATTGTGGTCTCAGTTGGTAGTGTTTGAGGCAGACAATTTTTAAATTTGATTTATGTGGTTTTGGGCCCCAAAGTTTCTTTAGAAAAATTAGTATTTTAGGGTCATGAAGGAAACGCTATTTGCAGAGGTGACTTTGAACTCAATCCTGTGAGGTGCTGAACATTTGTAAAATCTATTAAAATACAACGGATTTTCTGGGTTAGGCTGGCATTCCTTATGTCAGCTTTCATGTTGCACTAAGGTTTTATCAGGTATCATCTGGAAATGTAAAATTTCTCATGACTCTGAATTTCTCCTGTGTTGCAACCTGTTGTTTTGCAGCTTGGCAAGGATATTTAGCTTGTAGGATACATGGAGTTGTTTCACCTGTGCCTGGAGTCACTTTTATGTATCTGGACAGTAAACCTTCACAGAAAAACACCTAGACATACCTTTAGCTTAACGTGGAAACCAAATCTATTCAAATGCAGGCGAGTGTTACTGACCTGTGGCATGTGTTATTTGTCCTTGGAACAAAAAGCGCAACTACTGTTAGGTGTGAAATGACTTCCTCTGGCTTTTGCTGTCACAAGAAATGGTCCTGCCATTAGGAGCTTCTGTTATTAACTACCATTTATCTACTTCTCGTTACTGGCAGGAGAAACAGTCTTTACTTACCCGTAGCCTCCATATGAGTAAAACTGTAAAAACAATCATTTGTCACCGGAGTCCTCCTTTTGGAGGGCTAAATGAAAAAAAGAAAAAAGACAGAAAATCTTCAACAGTATTACGTGTTGTTTTCTTAAAAAAGAAAAAAAGAAATATTAAATGAAAGCAGAAATCTTGTCCATACCCCAAAACGGTAGCTAGAAATTAGCAGCTGCTGCTATACACATCCTGTAATGTTTCTGAAACGAAGATAGGCCTTCTGGTTTGCAGAGTATGGTAAGTATAAGTTACCTTTCCATTTAAAAATATTTGCTCTTTTTTTTTTTTTTTTTTTAATTTTTTGCCAAGGCTTCTTTNNNTTTAAATTGATGCCAAGGCTACTCTTATTAACAGGAGAAAGGAGAGGGTGTGAAAGCATAGGGAAGTATTTTTATACTGTTTTCATTTTCTAATACAATGCCCTTGGAAAAAAAAGGCAGAGGATGACATCATAAATTTGGAATTCCAAGGTCACAAACAGGAATTCAGACAACAAATGGGAGGGTTTAGGAATGCAGATTGTAAAAATAAATCTATCAAATTTAAAAAGAAAAAACAGTGGTATTGAAATGTGGTATTTCCAAATAGATGTTTATATAATGAATGCATCCCTTTCGTTAAGATTTCTTGATACAATTTCTGTTTTGTTATATTCAATCATGCGAACACAAATCTTAAGAGGTTTTATATTTATCTTTTATTTTTTTTTTTCCTCTTGGAAAACTACCACTGCTCTCTTAATCTTGATGTTTATCACTCCACAGGAATACTTAATTCAGTTTTGAAGTTTCATATGATACAGTAGAATTTTCTGCATCTCTGTAGGTAGCAGCCAGGGACATATATGTTGCAGTGATAAAACTTAATTGAAAACTACATAACAGGAAGCTTTTGAGATGGAATTTTGAAACCCTTTTCTGGAAGGGATATTAGTACCTTTTTTTTTTTTCCTTTCTCCCTTTGTACCTGGGGTTTTGGCATTAGGATGACCTAAACAAGAACCGGAGCTGCTGCTTCTTTAATGAGATTTTTCGACCTTATTTTTTGTATTAGATTGCCCAGACTAAAATCATAAAAATCTACTGTACCGTATAAACTATGCACTGTTGTTAAAACGTGGACTTTTGCTTTGTAGGCTACCGTACCTATTTGTTCCTGTTTCCTTAATATTGTTTTCTCCAGATGTTGGAAGTTAAAACACCCTTGTTATTTTTTCCAGTGTCACTCTTTGTTACTTTCCATAGGCAACGTTCACCAAAGCCAGGCAGTGGAGGAAATAACAGATGTGTTAGCCTCAAATTATGGGCATAAAAATAACCTTAATAAAATAGGTATTAAGTGACAGCACTTTACAAAAATCCAGGTCTAATTTACTCTAGCCTAGAAAGCAATAACTTAAGGGGACCTCAGACATGCATCCATGGACTCCAGATAGTTTGCAGCAGAGCGACAGTAGCTTGGATGATGACAATCCCAGCTTGCTGTCGGCGGCGCATTCCAGGAGAGGCTGTCAGGGTGTGTTTGTCCTAGCCACTTTTCTGCCTGCAATGCTATTGTTTGCTTGTAATTAGTATTCCATTATAGACCTGCTAATTCTGCCAGAGAAGCCCTCCCTCCTCCTTAATAATAATAGTAGTAATAATAATACCACTAATAAAAAAATCAGCCACATTCTGCCTTTGAATGCGGACAAAATTGTCACCCTGGGTTTACTCTCCCTTTACCAGGCCTTTGGTTCCTGCTGTTCACAGAAAGCTGCAGATGGCTGCCTCAGCAGGAAGCCCTTCCCCCTTCCTTAATGGAACTCGTGGGAATGCAGGGATCCTGGAACTGAAGCCCTCCTTCCCTTCCAAACCTCCTCTCCAAACCCCTACTGAGTAAAAGGAAAAAAATCCCCACATCCCTGGAAACATTTTTGCCAGCCTGTTTTTCAGTAAAAACTTAAATTAACCACTTCACTCCTGATTATAATAAAGATTTGTTATTGAAGCAGCTTCTCTTTAATGTACTGAATCATTTCCACCCGCTTATTGAAGTCGTCCATTTGGGTTGAATTATAGCGTCCCACTTCCATTATGTAATAATTTCAAATAAATGAAAACAGGTTTGAATTCTCTAACAATTAGCAAAGTTTTAGCACGTTTCCCCTCCCCCCATTACTTCCCAGCTCCCCATTATACCCCTCCAAAAAAACAAGATTAAAAAAACTCAAAACTTTGGCTAGGTCGCATCCTAAGTTTTTGTCTCTTGTTAAAATCTTCTCCCAGATTTGCTCAAACACATCATATGGGTTAAGTTACGGCTTTCCTTTATATTTACTTTCAAATGCAAAATAAAAACAGCTTAAGCATTGTGATTTGATATTAGGAATGAAAGAGTTAAATGCCTGAACAAAGCACTCCATTTATAATTTTTGTTAGGAGTTCCACACTGAGCATTAGAGTGAGGTGTGTCTTATAAAGAGGGTGTTTATATTGGATTTGATATAGTTAAGAGATTCAGCTTACATATAATAGTCTCCTCTAAGAAGAAGCATAAAACAGAATGAGTTCAGTGGGATTTGCCGAAGAATAAAATATAGTATAAAAGTCTAATCTTATAGACTAGTATCAAGCACAGAGGCATTCATCTCTTGCAAAACATCCACTGTAGAAAGGGAAAGAAGAAAATGGGGCCAAATCTGTAGCCGTTATTTTCAGCAATAACCCTAAGGCCTCCAGCATGCCCTACATTTGCTATTCTGACTAAAGGTTACATGTCTGAATCAAGGCAGTGGGATGGAGTCCATAGTTCAAACGAATTGGAATATGTTCCTTAACAGAAAAAAAAATTCCCACTGTATTTGTGGTGCTTTCACTAATTCAGACAGTGTTTGAATAAGGCCTGAAGTAAATTTTGAAACATTACAGTGCAGAAAGAGAAATAATAGAAATTTCAGATACATCTTTCTGCTATAAAGAAGGTGGCTAGTGCCTATCACAAAGCTTTAAGTATTAACCTTCAGAATTTGGATGTCTTCAGTAACTATGCTGTAAAAATAAACAATAGCTGGAATACAAGAAGGATCTTTGGATTAGAATTGCAAGCATCCCAATTTAAAAATGTCTGACAAATCTGTTAATAAAGGAAGGCTATCCTGGACGGTCAGCTAATCGAGAAGATGCCAGGCAAATGTGAAAGGGTGGGGGGTGAACTATTCTGCATCTGACATAGGCAGATTTGTCTTCAGTTGCACCTTCAGTGTGATACCAAGATTTTAGTTTCCCTGACGCCCATAGAAAAAGTAAAGCTTCTTGAACTGGGATGTTATAAATGCTGCAGAAATAAGGAAAAAGAAAGCATACTAAAAAGAATTCTTAAATAGTAAGGACCATATGATGTACCCTGAAGGCCAGAGGGGATTAAAGCAATGGTTTCATTAGCTTTGGAGTAAGAACAGTTCAGGGAGGACTGTAGAGTGGAAAAATAAATATACATCTGCGCTTAAACTCTAGTCTAAAAAGAGGAACATATGGTAACCTCTGGGTGCCAGCTTTTCTTAATGAAGGTTGCAAAGCCTGTTACATTTGATATAAAGTCTGAATGAAGACATATAAATATTACACAGCTTCTTAGAACTGATGGTATCACACTCCAGGGTTGTTACTTTGAGTTCATTTGCTGCCAATAGGGCTGTGATTCAAAATACCATCAAAGGCTGAAAGTTTCCAAAACTGCATCTGTGTATGTAATTGTTAAGGAATCTTTAGAAGTACATATTAGGAATGAGAGGGCTTAATGGGAGGAATAGGCAATTTTTGAAAGCAGTTGACACTGTTTGTGTCGGCTTGAAAAAAATAATACACTCCTGCAAAGCAAGTGAATGCTGTTTAGTGACAGATATGAGGGCATTGCCAGTAGGAAAACAGGAATGAATAGAATATCACTAAAAATAGAAGCACTGAAAGGGCAAACAGTAGTTGTTTTTCTTTCCTTCCTTCCTTCCTTCCTTCCTTCCTTCCTTCCTTCCTTCCTTCCTTCCTTCTTTCTTTCTTTCTTTCTTTCTTTCTTTCTTT